>JAQGAP010000822.1:0-26341 GCA_034697805.1 Orchesella bifasciata
ACGTAAACTAATTTTTGTAGACGAAGCGTAAGTTATAAAAACATTACGACAGAAAGATTCCTTGACCAGGTCATTCCTCTTTTTGCTTTTTCCCTATTTCATCCCAACAGAATTTATTATCATTTCGGGATGTCGGTAGGTACAACTATCAGCATAACAGCATACATTAAAGTAAAGCCAAAGGTTTTCGCATACTTTATATATAACCACTCACGACAAACATAAGCGTACATGTGAAAACCAGCGGCACGCAGACTACCAATCTTTTGGCTGAGAAAAGGAACAAAAAAACCTATGCATATTTTAATAACTGATAATCCGGCTTCCACTTATTTGTCGGTTTATATTATCGCTGATCATCCTCATGCCTGTGTGCGCAGATTGCACACATACACACACACACACACACATGACGATCGTAGATATTTGCATTATACGGTAAGCAATCTGCGATGCAACTAAAGGAAAAGGTGAGTTTGGATTTAGTTGCAATAACGCAAAAAAAAAACCTCCCTTTTGAATAATGTATAGTATGCATGAATGTATAACGAAGATCGAAATCGAATCACTGCATAACATTATGATCTGCTCCACCCTATAGCTTCTCTTTTTGAGATTTTTATTCTTTAAAAATATTTTTTATTTTGTTGTATAGTTTTTTAAACAACCTCGTTTCCTTTATTTTCAGGAAATATGAAAAAATTTAATAAATTATTGTAATTTCCAATATTTCCTTCCTCGTAGCGAGCTTTGAACGTGAACTTGAATCTGAATACATACAGTTCCGTCCCACGCGACAGAGTTTGAAATGCTTTTGTGATTTAATTGAGGACAAAAATGATGAATAATTCATCACCAAAAGCACATCCATCCATCAGGATGAAATGTTTTATTATTTCTTCTCAGAAATCATTAGAATTGTACCTTATGATCACAACTGTTTTCTTATAATAAATACCACAATTGGTTTTGGTATTAGCATTAACTATCATGGGCCAAAATATTGATGTTTTCTCTAAGGTCAATCGGACATTGATCTTCCAATGGTGCGACGTGACATTAAAGATTCACTTTTAAATAATTCATAATTTAAGCAACTCATTTAAATAATAAAATTTCATAACCAACACATGTCCTGACTTTGATTCGGATTTGTCTTAAAATTTTTAAAGGTCACATGTTCACGTTTTATGGTGATGAAATTAGTGCTTTTTTTGCGAACAAGTCTTTTATCGTAATTGTAATCAAGGCTAATATTAGACTTTTGGACATTAGTTCCAAAAATAGAACGTCTGGATTAACGGAAATGATTAATAACAGACTAGTTAAGAATCTCACCACAACCTTCAAGGCTACTGACGTAAAACCGAGTTGCGAAAATTATAAGGAACAGCGTGTGTTTTGCAAGAACTAAAAGGTGGTTGTTTTTTGAGGGAGCTACTTTGTCGATGTCGACTTTTACTTTTATATCTGACTTTGCCATCTCATCATAACTTGACCAAAATGTGTTTTTTTGTGAAATATCCTGTTTACGTACGAACTCACATCGATTATGATGAAAAGCTTATATACTTTTTTTATGGTAGAACACCTGAGTTTCTTTGCTTTTCAAGATAAGACGTACTACAGCCCTATACGTCTTTTTGAGTACGCGTAAAGATCTGTCAAGTAATTTTTTTGTTCCTCATTTTGGATTTTTGTTCACTTACCCATAAATGGCATCCTTGTCCCTTTTGTGGACATCTGGGACGGGTGCCATGACATGATTGGCGGTGGGCACATGATTGCTTTGGTGATGGTACATTGGGTGACTATGATTCATGTGGGGAGACGGATGAGCCAACGGTTGTATAGGTCGATGTGCTACCGAATGCGGGTCATACATTGAAGAGGGCATTGCTTCCATCCCCGGGTAATGGGACACTCCATCGTCGTACTGAAAATGGCACAAAATAAAAAATGACAATGAAAAACCCGAATGACAATTTATAATTTTTTTTTCAAAAACAAGTCTAAAGTTTTTGGAGAATTTCATACATTGCATCCCATTTCTACTTGATATTCACCACCACCACCACTCCTAGTGGCTCTAATCCCCAAGAAAGCAATATGTAATACACAACTAGCCGACAATCAAGTCGCATTCACAAGAGAACACATTTCTCCACACTCTCATCACCATTTCGAAGAACTAAAGTCATCATCAGGAGCAGCCCAGTAATGCTGATGATGATTATTATTGCCACTGGTACGACTGTCCATAGTAATTATCTCCATGTATATCTCCGTAGGGAGTACGATCATTGCTTTTATATGCATTTTATATGTGCACAACTATCTACAACAACACACTACAACAACCAACAAGCTTTTACTCATTGTGAATCTGTGTTGTTTGGACTTGCTTTGGTCACGGTCACATTTGGTCATTCCATTTTTGCTACGAGCAAACCAGCACCACCGATATCATACATCCCTGACATTCTCCCTTGTTATCTTGTTTTTACTTGACTAAAGCACCCAAATGGCTCATTTCATTTTTGGACTGTCTTCCAGACAATAATGATGATGGTGATGTGATAGTCGAGTCCAGTCGAAATTATACCATACAAAGCCGGGGGAATAATGCAAAGGGTCAGCTTTGAATGAGGACTTTGTGTGTCATCAACAGAAAATGAGCACATTTAAATGCACCAACACATAACTTTTCCAGCTCATTCTACATACTCGCAATTGTCCAGAGACTGTTGTGGACAAACTGGACATGGAATGAGGCAAGTGGCCATATAGCCAGGTACACGCCGCTAAAATCTCATTCTGCCACTTGGATATTCATGGAAGTGAAAATATGCATGTTGAGCTTGAGTGAGAGTCATACGTAGCAAACACAAAAAATGGAAAATCACTACACAACACGAATAAAATATGCAAACAAGCCGACCGAGAACAAACAACTCCGGGATCAAAGCACATGCCACGAGATATTAGCCTTTCCACAAGAAATTAGCAAAGTTGACGTATGAGGAGGCGAGGACGGAGTTGTACATACAACTATAGCACAGGAGAGTCGTTGTTGATTGTTTGGAGCGGCAGAGTCACGAAATATAATTCTGATCTGCTTAGCTCCACTTTACAATTTGGAAACAAACACAAAAACTAATGCAACTCCTTGATTTGCTTTTTTAAGTAGCAGCAGGAGGTGGCTCTGACAAGTGAGTGTGGACAAACGGTATAGTATAAAGGAGGGCTACCGAAAATGTCGTTTGTTGTAATGTCGATAATGATGATGATGATGACGATAGTGATTAGTACGGCTGCAGTTAATATTTAGTTAGAGAAAATGCGAAAAATGTCGTTGGAGCAAGTGCCAGGATTTTTTGTGTGAAAGGAACAGTATTTTGCTGCTGAGCGGAAACGTGACACGCTAGTTCAGAAAGGTTGGAATATATTTCTTGAGGTTTTCTTGCCGTTTTTATGTAAAAGCCAGGAGCAAAGTAAGTGAGCCTTCATGAAAAAGCCAGCAACTAAAACCAACTAACCAATGACCATGGCATTTCTCCTGCGTTTTTAGTAGAGCAACACTCACAATCAGCTCAGCACAGAGAACCACCTGAACATCGGCAAAAAGGTAAAACCTTGTCATTATTAGATACGTTCATGCATATACATGTAACCAGGTATAAAAGCATGCATAAAACAATACATAAAATAGTACTCACTCATAGCAGCCAGCCACTTGGCTTTTCATTTCCAACTTAGTAAACTAGCTTGCTTCATGCAAGTGTAAGTAGGAGCTAATACTATAATACACGGAATGAGATATATAAAAATTTCTCATTGCTTGCATGCATGCACCCACATATTTATTCCATTCCATTATATTCCACCTTGTACCTGCTCTTTTTTATATGAGACAATGTATGCATGCAGAAGCACATGAAAACGGGAATGCATATATGTTCGTGGTAATGTATTTTAAGAGAAAAATGAGAGCCCGTAAAACAATATCGGTAGTAATCGGCCGGTGTGGTGGTAGTGTGCTTAGTAAAGTGGTGAGGATGATGAAGGCTTTGCTTTTAACTAACTTTTTATATAAAACACCAAACCAACTCTTGTTCTTCCACTACTACCTTTTTTTCTGGATGGAGAGCTCAACTGGAATAGTGAATTAATGTTATACAACTCTAACTAATACCTTTTCTGGTTGAAGTTTCATCAACTTTTTTTTCCTGCCTTTTCTTCTGGAAACCAAACCAAACCAACGAACTCTGGAATGGATGGATTACGAAAGTGTCTTGTATTCATGTTATGCTCACTCATTCCGCGGTATTTAATACACACGCATGTTTGAAAGTTAGTTTTCAACTCAGCGCAGTTTAAAGGACGAAACTAGCTTAATTATTGATCCCTTTTCCGATTCAAATCTGAATTGATAAAAATGTATAGAATTTTAAAGCATTTAATATATGGTCTGTCATATAAGAAACATGACAGAACATGATAATGCATATTATATATACGGGAGGACAGACAGGACTCTATTTAGATGTATGAATATCGATAAATGAAGGTGTGTCCTGAAATAACCGAAACTGAAAAGCTGTTGAAATACATACAACTTTGAGTAGACCTTATTCATACATACTTTACGGTGTGCACTCACGCACGCATTTCTCCAATATATGCATTATTGCATGCGAATGCACTTTTCCGGATTTTTTTTGTATTATTGGGGATTAGAATGCATTAAGTATACACAGGATCTAGGAGCATAGCACACTAGTAATGCTAAGAAATGTGTGGGGACTGTGGAGAGAGGGAGAGAAGAAACAGGAAAAGCATTTCCTAGCCTAACTTGACTCGCGATCGCGATCCGACTTTTATCTACCTTTTGCAGCAGAACTGCATGTCTGAATAGTTTTATTGAAAGGTAAATACATGACAAACGCAATATGCAGATTAGCATTTTCATACATTTAATTTTAAACAAATGGCATCTCTGTGTGGAATACACACACGATCGAATAAAAAAAACTGTTTCCAGCTGTCGTGGTTTCTTCAAAGGAAAATGTGTCCAGGAGCAGAAGGAATTATTGCTCTCTCTCAGTTCATTGTTTTCCTTCATTTATTAAGACAGTCTAGGTATTACATATTGTTGCATGAAAAGCTTTCATCAAGAGAATCATGAATAAACATGGGCTTCACATTCATTTGCATCACTTTTAACTTAACATTTTTTTATTTTTCGCTCAAATACATGTAATACGATGCACATGGGCAAAAATATGTTAGACAGCACGGCAACATTCTCAATGAGTAAACAACAACAGATGCATATAATATTGTGTGTTGGTCTACTGCAACCACTTTCGTGTGTAGATACCTACATAAATGAGCAAGTAATACTGGATCCGAGAATCCAATTTGAATATTCATTTTATCGCAAATACCCATGGACATTGCATGCATACATATTGCATATCACCAATTTCTTGGTTTGAAAAAATGGGGATGAAAAATGGAAAACAGGTGTTTACGCACCCTCCGAAAAATTGGCTTCTTTTAAACGAATGCCTTAACGTTGTATGATGGTGATGCTGCTACAAATAGGGGGTTAAATTTAGCCCTGCTCTTGTAACGGAAGCTGGAAATAAGTTGAAGATAAAATGGGCGAGCATTTATAATAATTTCAGTTGTTTTCTTGTTATCTACACATTTCTGCTATTAAAGGGTAACCCGTAAGTGGGTTGTGTGTGATGTTATTTCAAAAATAACAATGCTCTGCTCATCATCATCATCATCATCTTGTAGTATCGCATGGTCACATTTTGATATTGCACCCATTGTTCGAACTACTGTTACTTTTCTTGGTCACGATAAAAAAAAGAGTGTTTTGACTCTAGTAGCCCTCGCTCTGGCCCACATTTTCAAGAGGAAATAAACGTGTTTGAGGAAACAACAAGGGAAGCAGAATTTTCTCACATTTTTTGGCTAAATGATACAAAACAATGCATGTGCTACGCATTCTACCCTACATTTATATGGAAAGTGAAGAAGCAACAAGAAATTCGTTCGTAAGAGAGACATGAAGAGAGAGGGGAACAAAAAACTTAAGTAAAGTGAGTTAGTAAAATGCTATCCTTTTTATTATTATGATTATGATTATTGGGCCATTTTACGGAGAGAAGTTGAAAACACTGTAATCAAAGGAATTACCCCTAGTGCTACCATACACCAAAACTGCAGTGTGCACAACCAACAACGACTCATAGCTACTGAAAATTGCTCCTTACGGACAAGGAACGGGCAGCGGAGTAAATGGGCCCAAAAATAAAAAAAGGAGCATAAGATATCTTGTTTCTTTTTCTGTGAACGCTTTGGCAAAACGTAAGTAGAAAGTGCACGCAATCCACCTCATTTCAGGGATACCTCTACTGGCAAATGTAATAATAGCAATGAAATGAATGTAACATAAAAACATACCTTTACACAAAAAAACTACATACTAATAAGAATGGCATGCAGCCTCGGAGTCCAGTTCTGTTTTTATATTATTATTCGGGAATTTGTATATTTTTTGTGGTGCAGCAGGTCTACGTGTGTGTACACAGCCGGCGTATAAATGTGGAACAAGAGGAGAGAGTAAAAAACTGGAATAGAGAACTCTTTTTGTGCTCAGCTCCTATGCAAAAAGGAATCATCAACATTCTCATCTTGAAATCATGCATACTTTACTAATTGAAATCAATACACTCACGTAAAACCACTGAAATCATACGCATGCATAGAGAATGTGTGGAAAAGAGCGAAATAACATAATGCAATAGCCAATTGCTGTTTCCCTTCCATTATTTAACCCAATGCCACCTCGACGATCTTTCAGATCTGGTTCGAACAAACCCTGGTCTAGCTCGGCTGGCTGAGGAATCGGAATCAGAGAAGATCAGAATCTTTTTGGGATGTTGCTCATGTACGTGAGTGCTCCGTGAGTATAATGATATTAGTAACCTAAATACTGCATATCTTTTGTTGCAGACCTTGATCATGATTTTCCTTGCTAGTCAAACGCAAACCCATTCGTTTTCGTAGGCAGTGTGTGTAGACAGATGATGATCTTTTTTTCAAGTTTCAGGTTTCTTTTTCCTTTAGATGGCTGTGAAGATTTTAGGTACGTGTATATATGTCCTTAATGTAGATAAGAGAGTGTTGCAATTATTTGTAACATAGTAGATGAGACGGCGACATGGCGAAAAAGTATTATTACCGAGGCAAAACTGCCTTTACACCTGGAGCAATGTCTATGACTATCAACACATGTGCTAAAATGTATGAAATGATGGAGTAATTTTGTGTTCCTGATCTGATAAACTATTTCAATTACCAGGTTCCATGCTAAGGATTTTCATGCATTGTGTGGCGGCCCAGTAACAACAGCAGCAGCAGCAGTGATCATTTGAACAGATTGTGTGATTTTCTGGGGAAAACGAGTACAAATGACTGTATTGCTGATTTTTCCTTCAAATATTGATAAACCACATGAAAATGAAACGACTGTATTTTTTGGGAGTAGTAGAATGTGATGTATTCATCATAATCCATCGTCACTACTGGTGGTGTGATGCGGTTTGGTTTGGTGCTGCACAAACACTTCTATTTTTCCAGAAAAATAGTGGCAATGATGAAAGGCGATCTTTATCCAACAGCCTGAAAAACATATCCAGGCCAGACGAAACCAAACCAACAAAAAAAAGTAGTTTGAACAAAGTAAATGGTCATAATCTTACCAAAAAATTCAACATATAAATATGTTATAAACACGCAAACTGACTAGCTCACTGATCTTATGCTGGATTGGACATAAAGAAGTTTGTAATAACATGGATCTTTGTGCAATGCACTGGCTGGAAACTGGAACGATTTACATTTGCTTTTGAGCTTATGGTTGTTTTAGTATGCATTTCTCGTGTGGACTGGTGTGGTGTTTATGATTATGATGATGATGATTGTGATGATATGGTTTGTATTACAAACTACATATACATGTTTAAAACACAGAAATCGAGACACATTGTGTACCAAACCAATGTACTACAATTTATAATATGCAGCGAGTGCAGTAAAAACTAATATCATATCGAAAATGTTTGATTTGGAATTTTATGTTCTCTCTTTCGTTTTGCTCCATCGTTTTCCTTCATACTTTGAACAAATATTTGACTAAAATAAAAAGTAATAAGGTAAAAATGTGGGCAAACACAACCAAAAGGAAAAATACAGAAGCAGAAAAAGCTTTGCCTTGTGTGTTTACTTATTGCCAGCACACATTCTTATTCATACTATGCATCTGGTATCTCTGGTTGTTGTACAAAGAGAAATATTAAAAACAGACCAGCACATATTTTTATTGTCAATTTGGGCTCAGTAAACAGAGATAAAAGGTGCGTCTCGACTCCGGATCACTGAGTCAATTGTGTGAACTTGGCATGGACTTGACTTGAGTTTGAGATGAAATCAATAAGATGCAAGAGCATAACAAATTCCATCCTTTGAATATTAAATTAGTACCTCAGAAAGAAGTCTGGACAGATAATATTATGCACTATCAGTTTTCATTTCCAGAAACTGGGAAATATTTTAATACATGAATATCAAAACTCATAACCTGTTTTATGAACAGTATATTATGTGTAAAAAAATAGTTATTCTTATCGCATTTTTTTACAATGCTCATTGGTGGAACTATGACATGATTTTGAAGCACATAGTAAAACTCACACGTAATGAATATGTTCGGTGTATAAAGATAAGGATTATACGACTCTGCAATCGCAGGGAACTCACCCACTCACTACTAAAGTGGCAGAAAGTTGAAGGCTTAGAGTCAGTGCGTAAAACACGGTTGGATGCATAGCATATCGCTGGAAGATGATGAGAACAATTGGAGTTAACACGCTTACAAACTTTTTCTATGCCCTTCTGGAGAAAAGTGAGGGAGTGGAAAACTGGAGGTACAAAGTAAAAACGGTTTGAAGTTTTGCTACAGATCATTAAATTTAATCTCGTAACGTAAGCGTATACGTGTTACTATAATACTGCGTACACAGTCGTAATAATAGTACGATTACGACAGATCTGAAAAGGTCCTTTTCCCCCGTTTGGAAGAGTATCTTATATTGTACTACTGAGTAGGCAAGAAGATGATAATGATAATGATGATGAGACACAAGATGGCTCATAAAAGTTAATTTTGTTTCGAGACAGGGAAAAAACTTGAAATGTTGAATTTTCGGAAGGTAGGCAAGAGGTATAGAATGACGGTAAGTTGAGTATTTTAATAACATGAAGGATGAATACTTTTTTATTAACGCTAGATTTGAATCTGTGATGATAATCAATCAACAAAAAGGAACATGAGCACATGAACAGTAGCTAATGCAAGAAATTAAATAGGATTATTTTTAGGAGTATAGTCAGTTTTTATAAGTATACGCGTTTAAAGAAATGCCGGGTAGAATACGATCTGTGTGTAAGCAGTATTTTTAGTAAGACAAGACACTAGCTTGGTGAAGTGCAGGACCACCCGGTTTCATAATTTAATGAGTTATAAAATTTCAGCGATGAAATGTACACAATATACCATTCCAATACCAGATTAACAATTTTACAATTTTTCAATCATTTACCTAAGCCATTTATGGTGACGATTTATGATCACTAAAGTCCTCAAGGTTTTGCGGAGTAGTAAGTAGTTATTTTTTAATACAGAACTGCACTAGTAACTGACAAGGTTGGTGTAATTAACAATACCAAAAACTGGTTGCAAAGTGACCTATAGTAATACAACAAATTTACAATTAAAACTAAAACATTTGGAGCTTCGAACTCTACCACATTATTGATATTCCAAGAAATTTCAAAGTTATTAGTTTTTCATATACTGAACTATGCAAGTATGAAATGCTTTTCCTAACACAAAACACCAAAGCACAACACTAAAACATGTCCTGATTTAGTAAATTATTCCAAGTTTCTGCAAATCTGCACTTATCACAACAATATATGAACTCGTTCTTAATGCATCAGCAAAATAGAGCATTGCAACTGCAACTCCAGCAACCTCATAGTGAACTGATTGAAAAATGTTATGAATGACACACAAAAAAGTGTTCTGCCATCATCAACCACACTATCTACACTGTTATGGATGGAGGCACACGTTAAAAGTACCAGAAGAGAAATCACATAAAATCCTACTAAAAATCTCATCCCTCAAAACCGTTCCCGGCCAATACATATTAGGTATACATTCATATCATGTAGCTATGACCCGCTACAACACTCCTCAATTACTTTCTGTAACATAAAACTGCACGACAAATAATACTGTTACGAATAAAAGCCATTTCGAATCTATGCCTTAGTAGGTATACTCGTCCCTACGTGTCCTTATGTCCTGCTCCATTAATATGTATAGCAAATCCTGCTACGGCTGATGTGATCTTCTCGACCATTTCCATCCATAAATGCTGGGAACAAACGAAAAATGAGATGAAAAGGCCAGTCAGGACAAAACCAGGCAATGTGTTAGTGAGTGAAACGGAGAGTCCAAGTCAGCTTAGCTTAGTGATCTTGCTTCGTGGTGTCTTTTTCTTTTCAAAATATGGTATTCATTTTATGTACAAACTTCAAAAACTTGAACCCAGCCAATGGAGCCTAGCTAGGTCACCCTGTTTTTCTGCTAGTGCCCCATCCACACCACCAACCCATGCTCATGTCCCTGCCAACACTCCGATATATGTGCTATCATCATATCATCGTACATATCAAAGTAATAGATATACATATTATCTGTGAGCAATCTTTTTAATGGCCTTTTTCTGGTCCATGCATGTCGTTACATACATACGTCCTCCGTACCATATTCGATCCTGTTAGGAACACTCCATATTGTCACAAACTACATATATATATAGTGTATATCTAGTACGAGAGAAAAAAGGGTCTTTTGTGGACCCTTGATGGTCATAAATCATTCGCAACGAAGAGAGAGAGAGAGACAGAAGAGAGAATTGTACAAGCAGCATAACAAAACAGCAGCAGCAATGAAGCTCCTTCTATTTTTTCACTATCAAAATCTGAAATCCAAAATGCTTTGGATGTTGCAACAACTGAAAATGAAATGAAACGCTTTTTCTCTCTCAGGCATATACATCCGAACGAAGCATCATCTCTCAAGAGACATTCCGGCTGCAAGATGATGAGCTGAGATATATACGGATGGATGTTGCAGAGCTTTGGATGAATATGATGTGATGCTTGATGTCCTTTTTCCAACTACGTGCGTATGTACAACAACACCAACCAAAAAGGACTCTTTGTGGCAATGATGTGATCGTTTTCATCTTGCAACAGTCAAAAAAGCCTACACATTGCACGCTTCATCCTTGATTGTATAATACTACTACCCCTTAAGGGTAAACCATATAACTTTTGCCCTCTCTCCAATGCAATACACTTATCGTCATCACTATTATCGCTGTCATAATCATCGACACGACAGGACAGAACAAACTTGTCCTCTGGAGCTACTTATACGGAAGAGAAACTAAAAGGGGGAAATGTTTCTGTGTAATCCTATAATTCCCTAAACCAGGCCAATCACTCATATTTGTCGATGGCTCCTTGCTCCTGTGTGAAACAGAGGATTTGGAAGATGTTCAAATGACTTTATGGATCCGAGTTAATTGTTGGGAAAAGGTATGCCGTTTTGTCTTTAGATGTGCCACACACACCAATAAGCTTTGAAACAAGAACAATATAGTTAACAGTCCATTGCATGTCGCAGATATGACTCTGTCACAGTTTCTTTTCCAAGAAGTATGCCTCAAATACGAAAGGGTCCACCTAGATCATATTCCACTTCTGACGATTTTCAAGTTTGTGCTCTTAATGAATTAATGCTATAGGACAAACCTTTTTCAACCGGAAAAACAAACAAGAGCCTTTGAACTAATAAGTTAATAGGAAGAATGCTAACGAAATTCTTTGCAGTCTCAGCCCAGCTAGTGGGCAATTGTTGCTCTTTCTACCTGTCTACACCAATAAAGCAAAAATAGTCATACATGCTGATTTTTTTTCTCTGGGCCTTTTGTCACAATGTCAAATATAACAAAAAGGTTAAGTCCAACGCTGCAGGAGGTTGAAGGTAGCTTTAAGTCTACCTTTATGCCTATGTAGCCCTTTGTTTTTTAACTTTTACCTGTATTCATACAATACAACAAAAAAGCTCCATAGGTATTAGATTGTCTAGCCACTAGTCAACCTCATGCGGTGTCAATGGCGTCGGATAAAAGTATGTATTTAAATAAAAAATGCTCATTTTTTGAGCGATAACAATAAACATTGTTTTCCCTGTTGTACGTAAATAATCATATAAAGCAAAAATTACATATTTTGAGTTTGAGTAGTACAGAATTCCTGATAATTGGATTAAATACACTGTATACATATATTGATATGACAGGACTTGTGTAACTCGAGCTTCGAAATGATAAACATAATATTGATTAAGTGCAAGAAAAAACGTCAAACCATTTGACCTAACTGACCTGTCACCTTACAACATCCTCAAATCTGTCTCTTGTCACAATCTGTCTCAGATGCACCATCTACTCCAGATTACGCTCCAATTTCTTCCTAATTCATTACACTAAAACTTAATCGTTCGTTTCGTTTCGTTGGTGTACATAAAAATTATTTCTGATGACGATAAGGCGGAAAACATTCATCTAGACATTCACATTTCATCATCCAAACTGTTTTTAAAAAATGAATCAAAAGACTTTTCCATGTTTTGTGTATAAAAGTGATGATAACATGCATTAATATGTGTGGTTAGTGAGAAGTCAATTATAATTCATTTCAATAAATTTTCATTCAATTTCTTTCATACATATACAAAGCAGCGTATATTATTATGATGATCATTAAAACCATTGAACCGTGAAAGACCCAAGCTACTTCTTAAACATTAAATTTTTGATCAATGTCCATGATGAAGGAGCTGATGTAGTTGGTTGAAAGATGAGAAAGCAATAAATTAAATCACTTTGGGTGCCATACTTTATGTAATATGCAACTACATTCAAACTCTTTATTCACTGATTGCTTGTATCTTAAATGTAGTAGTTTATGCAAACCCATGTGAGATAGGGATGATATGCATACGCAGAAAGGGACATAAGATCATGCATGGAATAGCATAAATTAATGTGATTCGCCTTTTCGCCGTCTCTCTTTGAACGGGTTCAATATTCGTAGTCACTTCTATTGGCATACCTATACTATTCCTACTTAACACAATGGCACGTATCATCATCATCAGCAGCAGCAGTATTGCAGCACTACTGTAAAGGAATGAGAAGAAACTTTGTTTTTCTAATGGATTTTTAAAAAGTGATGTATTGGGATACGGTTGGAATTGGTGTGAGATTACAAGACAGGCAAACTACTACCGTAGTTGCTTAAAAGGTGTGCACAAGCTACTTCATCAAACATGCAAGCATGAAATGTGCTATATGGTGAATGTATGGTGGCAGAAGCCAGCGAATAAAATGGGATTTTATTTATTGCTGAAATAAATGCCTTTGCGCCTATCTTCCCCATTCCAAATTCAACTCCAGTCTCCGCCTAAACGTTTGTGGTTGTCTCTAATAAACGCATATAATTACAACGTTTTGCAAAATAAACGCTATAATTTTGATGCGCTCACGCATTCAACTTGGTAAATAGGCGAAGCTAATTTTCAGCAAGCTCATAAATATTTTAACAAAGTGGTATAAATGCTCCAGCAGTCATCAACTAGCGTATAGCGTCTATTTCACTTTACCCATAAAACCGCATGAATTGTATATGTGGAACAACCGCCCTAGCATGAAGCCTATATGATAAAACTTGAATTTTGCGAATGAGCAGTTTTATGTATTTCAGTTAGGCGAAGGATATTATGAACTGTCAAAAGAGAAAAGCGAATAAATTATATTCTGTGCATACGTGTTGACTGGTAATCGCACTAATCTCAGTTGGTTAAATGTCACCAAGTGTCATCACGGGTCAACTATGAATGTATTGAAAATGATGGCGATAAAAACAACAACCAGCTTAAAAGGCAGAGCCAATGTTTTACTCACCACTACCACCAACGTCGTCATCATTTCATCATCATCCGCCACAAAAAATATGCATACCATATATCATTTTTTTACATTTGCGAATTTTCAGTGTAAACTGAGGAATTTTACTCAAATATATAAGTAAAAACATAAAAAATGAAAATGAATTTATAGTAAATGTGCAAGCATTTATTGCAAGATATCGAAAACTGCATCTTGAGTTACTGGCATAAAAGTAGAGGCTTGCATGCGACTGCATCAGCACGTAAATCTTTTTCTTGGGGTGAAGTAAACAAACTTGTTGGAGAGACGCAGCATAACTCATTCCTCCGGCAATCGCTGACTGATGATGACAACAGTGCAGCGTAGCGCAGTGTGAAGAACATCTTATTGGAAAGATGAATGCGATGTGGGCTATAAAGGACGAATAAGAAACGCATAACTCTATAAGTTTTATGCACTTGCCGCTGATGCTCGTTTCCAAATGAAAGGACGTGATTTATGCGAAGAAGAATTGAAACAACATTTTCACGCATATTTTATGAAAATGAAAGAGTTTCCTTGCAAGGTCAAGGGCCTGCTCAATGAAATGAATGCAATTCCAGACTAACCCAGAAATTATGGATTTGAACCTCTCTCTCCACCACCACACACCGCCGTCATCATAATGCAACCAATAATTTTTAACAAATCGAGTGTGTGACATGACCCAAACATAATATAAATTACGGTCAGTTTCACTATAAACACGCACGCCAAACAAAACAAGGAGGAAAGAGCGAAACAGATCGTTTTGTAATTGAGAATGACACGAAAATGTAGTGCAATATATTAGAATAGTAAATTCTACTCACTCGCATGCTCACACAAACGTAGCCTACCCATATTGTTCACATTGCCCATTGCCCGACAAGACAGTTTGTGTTGTACCGACCTTACGATAATAATATATTATAGTGAGGAAAAAGGATAAGAGATCCCTTTGCCTTTTTGTCCTCTTCTTTTTGTATCGTCATCGCCAAAATGATAAAAATATTGCAACCATCAAACTCCACACATTATGTTATCCACATGCCCACTTTATTTATATATATCATTCTTGTCATCATCAATGTAGTATTTGTATGCAGTTTTCATCCTGTTAGATATATGTTATGTTATGACATGACATTGTAAAAAAAAAGGTTTTGCATTGCATGACAGGGTGCGTTGGTATAAATGCCTATAATCAAACGATAAATCTCTATCTTTATCCCATCGTTAATAAAAACAGGGAACCGACACCATTCAAAGTGTACAAGTGTCCATCTATCTTCGAATGGAGTAGTTAGACCACGGTCTAATCCAATACATGTATATTCTGATACGTTTTTTTAGTTTTCCTCAAATTTTGGAGTGACCCTTAAAAACCACGGTGATCGTTATAGGGAGCAAAATATATGTCAACATTAACACACAAACACACAAAGGGGTTGGTTGAGTACACTTGAAAAGTTTCACATAATCTGACACAAGAGATCCACTTGAAAGTGACAAGTTGCGGAAACGCATGAGAATTATTAGGATACCAAGGCAGAACGTTTGTTTTTAGACTTGTTTCTGATGTCTGAAGAAGAAGTTGAAAGAATGTAATGAAAATTGTAAATAATATATATTTAACTTACCCGTGACTGGGCCATGATGATTCAATAAGCCCAGTGAATGGGGCACCTAAAATAAGAGATCTCAATCCAAACTGCACTAAATCACAAACGAACGAAGCACGTTGCTGCTTCCTGAAGCACACTCAAATCCTTACGACACTAGTATTGGTTCTGGTATTATTAATATTGCACATGAATGAATATAAATATGAACTTGAACCGGTTGATTGGTTGGTGAGATATTGAAATTGGGATAAATTATTATGTTGTTTGCTACATGAGCACTGTCTCTCTTTCAAAGAACACTAAAACACTGTAGAGTTATGTTCACAAAAATTATTGTTTCCACTGTAAAAATAATGTTCACAAATATTCCTAAACTTTATGTTTGATAAGTACAATTTCAATAATATTCTGACAGACTGGTGACAATACCAACCACTTTGGAGAAAATTTTTGGGACTTTACTTAACAAGAAACCCTTTTGTTGACCTTAGCATCAAATTCATTTATTACTCTTCTTCCTTGTTACTCCAAAATTTACGGCTTTTATTGACTTGTCAAATTTTATGATTTTTTCCCTTCCGTTTATTGCTCTGCAATTTCACTCGACACTTTGAACCTGAGAAAATGAGATATATTGTATTGTACCTTGTACACCAATTTCAATTCCTTTCTCGCCTTTCTTGTTAAATTCCAACAATATAATAATTCAATTGCTCCAAAGTAAACATTCTTTTGATTATTATCCCTTAAACTTTTTTTGCTCCAAATATGTATGTTATTAGGATTAAGGAATTACATTTATTATGTAGTTTTCTCAGGTGCTTCTTATATCCTTGTTCCACTTGAAGGAAAGAGTAAACATGGGTGCACTTTTTCTTAGTTTGGAAGGAACCAAAGTCAATTGCTTGCAACAATGGCAATAATCATTAATCGGAATTATATGATTGGGAAAAGGACAAGTTTCAAGTGCAGGTCATTTTGAAACGTACGAATGTAGGTTTTATTTATTTATTCTATGCATCGGCAATAAGTTTCATATTGTGCCAAACCAATAGTAAATTTTTCAATGTTGAATTTGTTGTGTCGTACTTTATATTATATTAGTATACAATGCACACACTCTCTATGTATTTTAAGGAAGGTTGACACTCTGTGAAACAACGCTTGATTTATAGCTCAACAACAAACAAAAACACCAAGAAGACCGGGTCGTCGGGAACTTGCTTCACGAAAAATGAATGCTGCTTAGCTTGCCTTGCAATATGAGATCCTTCGTTCTGTATATCATGAGCACACGAGACGATATACTTGTCGACTTCACGTTGCACACGTTTTTCAGTAATATTTACTAGCTTCTTGAAATGAATTATGGATTTTTATCTGTAGTCAAAATGTGTTTTGAGTAAGTGTATTACTCTGCCGGCTTCTTTTATTGCTAATTTTCACTCAGCGCGCACTAACACACCGGACCGGCAAAATGACATAATTCACATATATAGGATCCAATATCGGACTAATAAATTTTTTCTTAGATTTTTCTACTTTCTCCAGATTTTTCAGAAAAATATCAAATTTTTTTAATAGAAAATTTTCACCGTATACTTGTGTATAAATTCGTATTTTGTAATGTGTAATGAAATGATATTGACGTTGATTATGATGTGAAGGGGTAGTTAGTTGTGTAGTAGTAGTAGTAGTGAAATGTCCTTGTGTACAGACTGTCACCACAAGACTGACAAATGATTATCCAGTTGACTTGACTGACTGCTTGCTGACTGCAATGAATGTTCCTTGCTGTACACACTGCTATTCCTTGTGCACGTTTTCATCCGCTATTGTACTGTGTAGGTATGCCTATGCCTTATGCTTGCTCTCCTGCCTTGCCTGCCAAAAAAGCCAAGGATGAAATGAGAAAACAAGTCTTTCAGCATAGCACTCTCTCTCACAAAGCACAAGACTTGACTACCCCAACTCTGGGTTGATACTAAAGTACATTAAGCCGCTGTACGTATAATGTTCGTCGTGGTCCTCTCAGCACTCTTTTTTCTCGTATATATAGTTATTATCGGAGTATGGTACTCAAATGCTCACTCACATGTACAATGTTACAACAAAAATCTGCTCTCTTGCTTTACTTTTGCTGCTGAACTCACTCACTCCTGCTGATGTACATGTGCATGTGGCAGAGAGACTCTGATGTGATGATGATGATTGGGGTACCCCAATACAAACCCAAAAAATAATGGAATGAGAGAATGCACACACAAAGTCAAAAAGTATGAGTGTGTTGAAAGCACAAAAAGGTATGTACCATGTAACGTTTTTCGTATACAAAATGCATGTTGATTATTATTATTGTTATTATTATATCGCAATATGTCTTTGTTCACCAAGACGGACTAATCTCAGTTCGCCACCAACAGTCAGCACGATAAGCTGGACGGTTGCGTACCTGTGATTTCCGCAAACAAAAATTTTACGCGACGAAGTAAAATATGCTCGCTTTGGGGTTTAATAAGAAGAAATGATGACAAATCTATTGCAAAAAATGGGTGTTACGCAAGTCAGTCATCGACTTAGAGAACAAGTGCGTGATAACAATCACCGAGACGCTAAAATACTCGCTCGCTCTTGAATGCGGATTTAAAAATCATAAGGTGCAGGTGCAATATATGCTAATTTGCCATTTCTTTTCTGCATATAAAACTTTTTTTTGTGCACTTGGCTCAATGTATCGTAATCGTAACTACAAAGGGATTAGATTCTATACCGCTGGAGAGACAGCTGGAGAATCGCATGGAAAAAGGCCGGTGATGATTGATGATGATAGAACTTCTTCCTCAAATAGGGCCACTGGAGCACTATCTGACGTGAAAAATGTTCAGAAGGCCAAATGTATGCCTTATAAAAGACAACTGGTGATGACGATGATGATAATGGATATTGTTATTGGTGTAAAAACGTAGGGACCAAATGAATTGTTATGCGTACAGCTAACTGCTTCTCTCCAAGTCTTTATGGATGCTATAAGGTACGTCCCAGACACGTTATGTAATAATATGGGCTTACTCTGTGGAGAAAAGATCAAGTAACATGGTCCTAAATACGTATATATGTATCTCCTACTTTGTATGACATGATACAATAAGAAAACTGAACTTTAGTAAGATTTTGGAGTTTTTAAGCAAGCATGCAATAAAAGACGAGGAACACATGGACGCACGTCGTGCACTGCCACAAGATTGTCAATCATCGTCCCTTCTCTTTTTTTTCTTTGCTCTTCAAGGAGTAGCAGCATAGAAGCAGTGTATGCCTATTATATTAATGCATTAACTTGTAGCAGTAGTGGTTGGTGATGCTTATGGCATGGTAAAGCATAATATTATGTATATGCATGATACATCATATTATACAACAACATAGAAACTTAGAAGCAAGCCCCAATATTACGTATAAACTGCATGTGAGTGCACAAACCTATTCGCTGTGCGCTCATATGTACGAGTGTGTGTGTGTGTGAGGATGGATACACATGCAGCAGCAGCACAAAAGCAGTCAAGTCAGTCAGTCAGCATGAGCGGAGAAGAAAAAAAGAGAGCTGTAGAAAAGTTTTTAATGGATAAGCTGTCACAAAGTTGAAGAGAAGGAGGAACTCGTCTTTCCATCTTCTACAGTCACAAAAAAGCACTCCATTTGGGGGGCACGAAACGAGGCGGTGATCTGAGAGTTGGCGACGCCTTTCCTCACAAATATCCACTTGCCAACCACCAACCCATTCCACATCCGCGCCCACTCCGCCACTTCACTCACTCGCTCACTATTTCTTCGTCTTGTTCTCCACTTCTCTTTTTCCTCCATGTACATAGTAGAGCAGAGCAGCAGGCTGAAAGGGAGTTAGACATCTGCATGCATACATATCATGTAACATGTGCAATATACGTCCGAATAATATTAAAGTTATATTTACGTCCACACACACAGACACATCCACACACGAGGATCCATCTACAGCAGGAGCAGAAGCAACATTTTCAGAGCAAAAACTTTTTCTTCCTTCTCTCTTGATGATGCTCCTCTCCGATCCGATGCTCTTATTCTCTCTTGTTTCGTTTTGCTGTTTCGGTCGGAGGTTGTTGCTAAAATAAAAGGAAGCTCATGTCCTTACACCGTGATGCCATACTCACTGAATAGTTTTCAGTACTAGAGCCTTTCCCTTGTCTCTTTACTCTTTTGTATACACAAATGGATAAATTTTCTCCTTTATGTATAATGCACAAGCTTTTGGCGAACAAGATACGAGACTTTTCCTCTCCTTTTTCGGAGATTCCTTTCTCTCTCTCTCTCTCTCTGGTTTCGCTGCCTTGGTTCTGGTTTCATGGAGAGAGAAAAGAGACGCACACACCGTGGATTTTCAACCAGTAGATCTTTTTCTCCAACTTCTGCACTGGAATTTCTATTACATGGTCGTACGTTCAGAATACATGCATATTGTACCAGCGGCTCTCCTCTCTCCTTTCCTATGCCTATCCCCTGTCATTTCCATTCACTTGGCTGCCCTCTTTAAAGCCCTGTTTTACGTGCATAATGTCCTGTCGTAACCATAAAACTGTCACCTGGAAATGTTCCCCTTGCTCTTGAAAGGAAAGAATGAGAAACAGAGTTGGAGAAAAAAGGAATGGATGAGATGAGGAGGAGGCAAAAGGAAGTTGTGTTGGACGAAAAGTAAGTAAGAATGCGAGAATGAATGTGAAAATAGTAGGAATCAAAATGAGGAAAAATGTAAGAAACAAAAACTATATAAATAAGATTTTTTTGCAAGAAGTTTTTGTGAGCAAGACAGAAAAATGGGTGAAAGGTCTTTATGTGGTTTATACGGATTTTTTTTTCAGGATTTCGAATAAAAAACGTTCATATTTTTTTTTTTTTGGATTCTGATGCTGATACGATAGCGTTGATGACAAAAAGAGAGAAAGATTTAAATAAGGTTGGATAAACGTGAAAGAGTTTTTAAAGTGAGAATCACCAAGAGCCACACACAAATGTACATGCTCGTAGAATAAAATAAATGCACATGCATGGGGAAATCTAAGCCTGGCTCACTCCGACACTCTTTAACGTTTACGAAGAAAAAGGTTACTTCACGTAAAGGTTCATAAAAATGTGCTAACTGTCACTAGAATAAAATTAATGATTATATCTTGTGTTACAAGCAGACACCCACAGCTATATAAGCACAACCATTTTTACTGTCAATGGGAGAAATACTACACACACGTTTTTCACTCTCACTCCCTATTTACTGCTACTTTACTACTCTATCATCACTAAATCATTAAGATATTCTTTTTGCTTATAATGCATAATATGGCTATGTGAGAGTGTATACGGGTAAAAAAAGGACTGACACTTGCAAGGTCGTTCGTTGGCACGTTTCAGTGATGATGATTTGTGATGTAATGCACCATAATGTTTATACACCTATCAAACTTAATATTGTGTAAGGTGGAAACTTTTCTTTTGGACAATGTGCCTTTGTAGTGCGGTTTTGATGCTTATATAACATGATTTTAAGGACTTTATACATCCAATCCATTCATTCATTCATCCCTACTGACTTACTGACTGACTTAAACCAAGAGTTGAGTGACTGACGGTCAATCATTCATTTAGTTATTTGCCAGCTTCAACTTCAACACAAAAAAACCTTTTCCTTCCTTCCTCCTGCCATATCATCATCGTCATCATCATCTCCTCCAATCCATCCAGTCGTTACCACAAACAACAAAAGCAAGTCATCGAGTCATGTCATGTCATGTCAGTCACTTTTGCTCGCTCTTGGTGCTCCTGCCTCCCTCAGCTTGCTAAGCAATAGTGACTGACTGACTAAAAGAGTTGATGAAGTGAGAAAATGACAAATTGATAGTCAATTCTCTTCTCCATTTTCCGGTACATATCTTCGTGGTGTGTGTATATAGGTGGATATATGCAATATCCAATATTTTGTAGCCACTTCTTCCCTTGTCCAAAAAAGTGACATCCGGATTGACGGGGCAAATGATGCTCTCCGTTCCTCTTCGTATGATATAGTCTCTTGCCTCCTTTTCTATCGTCACTTGGATTCTTCTTCTTCTTCTTCATCATCTAACAATCACGCATTACCATACCACACTGACTGACTGACTGAGCGGATGCCTCTCTCATCCTCATTCGTCTTTTTCACTTCAAAAAATAAGATACATTTGAGATTGTGTTTAACACTTTTGACCCAGTGACGGGTGGACGTGTAAATGTACTGAAAAATGGTATAAAAAGAAGAGTGACAGGGAAACAGCTTCAAGCACTACGGTAAACATTTTTTAAAGCCCCAAGAATGTTTTTAGCAAGGATGCGCTGTGTGCTTTTAGCCTATGGTTTTTGGTGGTGGATGACATGACATGATCCTAAATGAACTTTTCCATAGTGTTTTACTTACCTTTGTTTACCAAAAGCATTTCTTTGAAAATATAACACAGTTTCTTTCTTTATAAAGTAAGTCAAATGGATTCTATATCTTTATGGTTTTATCGGTAATCATCCACCTTATTTTCCAACACCAGCCATCCAGCTATAACCAGAGCCATTTTTTATGTGAGGTAGTTACCGCTTCACTGCTGCATATATTTACTCTTAAGCTAAAAAGAAAATCATCTTCTCTGTTTGGCTTTCCTTCTTCTTGGATTTATTGATTGATGATTTTTCTCCAAGAAAATAAATCTTTTTCATGATTTTCCCATCAGAAGCGATGGTGAAATAGGAAAAGAAGGTCTTGCCTGTCTTGATCCTGTCTGTTAGCTTGTCTTGTGTCTTCAAAAGGAAGCTCATGTTCATGTTCTTTTAAAAAGATTGTTTTTCTCTCCATTTGCCATTGACGGGCTGGCATAATGCGCGTCTTCTGCTTCTTGTTTTTGTGTGACGTGATGTGCTGTCGCCTTTTGGTCTTTTTGCTACTGATCCCTTCATTCATTTTCACACACATCCACAGACAAAAATTACTTTAGCTGACAATATTAAGAAGGAAAATGAAGCGGCATGATGGAAACGAAAGCTGATACAAGGAACTTGCAACCTTCTCCTATTTTTTCATGTCTTATCTAGTGTGCTCCACATTATGCGCGATGCATGCCGTTACCAAGCAAGTCAGTTAAGTCAAGTCAAAGTCGGTCTGCTTTTTAGAGGATTTACTAATATTACTTCATACACACAACTTTGAGTCCGTCACTGAATGAACAAGATATTTTCCAGTAAGTTTTTAGTACCTACATCCTCCATCTACTCCACCGTCGTTGATATTGATAAGTTGGAAAATGGGGGAAAAGGGAGAAGGGGGAAAAGGAGAAATCAATCAATGACAGACAGACCAAATAAAACCATCCTGTCCCTGGAAACAACATGAAAAAACATGGAGCGTAGACGGAGAGAAGATCAAAAGGGAGCAGGGAACAGAAAGCTTTCCAATTTTTTCTGGTGGAATATTGAGTGAACGAACAGTTGACTTTTCTGATTTTACCTTATGGCATGGCTCCTCTACTCAACTTCTGTCCTGTATGAAAAGTTCAAAGAGACCAAGAAGGATGATGATGAAGTTGAGATGTTGACTTTAGGGCATACTTCCTATCTACCACTTTTTAGAAGCTACTACTATGATAAGTATACATAGTGGACCGAGTGGTGGTATTATATTATGGTCTTTTGGAATTTTGCTATCATTTTGCTACTGGTTTTCTCTCTACGATCTACTACTGATGGACACATGAAATGCACACACACACATTACGTTATGGGAATGTTTGTAAATGGCATCACATAATATGTAATAGTAATATACTGGATATGATGATCATCATATCAGGGCATCGTATGACTTCTTTTTCTGGGAAAGAGAAGGAACGTTTCATAAGCGTATTTTTTTGTGGAAGTATAAGTACGTGGCTCTGCTCTGCAAAGCAGGTCGATAGGAGACAGACATCCTCATCAAATCCGATCACTCGACTCGACGACTCAAAACGACGGCGACGCGTGTGCTCTACTCCTCCACATTTTTTTCTCTTCCTCTCGACTTCTCCAACTCTCACTCTCTTTCTCCTCTCCCATGCAATGCATCACTCTTAAGTTGGTCCTATGGTAAAAATAGTGATGGTGGAAGAAGCAAAGGAAGAAAAGTGGATTGATAAAAAGCGTATATCATTAGCGTTTTTTGCGAGTGAATGAATGCCAAGCGTTTTCCATCTCGAGGAATGTTGTTATGATACTTATGATAGCCTAAGCCCTTTAATGATCTCATCACATCAGAATCACAAGTAAAGCCAAGTTCAGGTTTCAGAGCGCAGCTTATTACATGGCATCCCATTTTTCTATGGAAAGGCTTAATTTGAAAGGAAAACAGTAAGTCAGAAGAGGAAACTTATATTATTACGCATGTTAAATTGCATGTACTTCTGTTTACTTACGTGGATACTTATATTTCATTCTTAGTATTATGGTTGTATGGCATGGGAAGAAAATTGTCAGAAAGAGTTCGACCTCCACAAGTCAAGTTTTGACATGTGTCAAGTAGCAAGAGTGACAGACAAGGGGAAGGAGTTGATGAAAACCAGGCAAGTGGTTACGTATCATTGCCAAATAAATAGGATTACACACATTATGCATGGGAATAAGTCGCTCATTTTTCAGTCCAAATGGATTTGGTTACGCCATGGAAGAAAATATACAAACAAAGTTGACATAGGAAAGCAAAGGGCTGGATGATTTTGCAAAGGCTTATTGAGTTAATAATGAAGGTGGCATTGTTATAGATTCATTAAATATCCCAACACAACATACATAATTGCTTCCAATTCCAGCACAAGTTGTTGATTTTGATAAATAATCAGCCAAAGTAGCCAATTAAAGCTGTCCACAATCAAATCATCAAGGAAATGTTTTTGGAGCAGTATCGAAAATTAAGATTAGATTGCTAGAAACAATCCAGGTCAAAAACGAGGTTGAGCTAATAATACTGCTATTTCCAGATGTTTCTGTCAATAGCGTTTTGGCAGCTGCCTTCCTGTTTACAATTTGAATATCTTCTTCATACATTGTGAAATCAATATTAATATCGAAGGGAAATCGAGAAATTACAAGTTTCACCAAACAATATAATTTCCAAAAGGTAAAACATGTGTTCCCACATCATAAATGTGTCTAAATAATGTATCTAACCTACCAATACATGATAGATGGGTTTGCATTGCATTATTGAATGTACTTTTATGTGCTGTTCATTGATACACTAAACCTACAGCGGATAATATGTGTAACATTGAACTGTCAAGCTAAATTCCCATTACAAGACTGATCCACGAATTAAAATACCAAACGATTAGCTCTATTCGAGCAGAAGAATGGAGCCTCCTGCATTAAAATTCTCAAATGTACAAGGTGTAAATCTACATAAAAAAGCTAAAAAAAAGGGATCCTTACAGCAGACGTCCGGCATTAAAAGTCGGGATCGGTTCGGAATTTTTTAGGGCTGGCCAAAGTCAAAAGCCTGGGAAAAAAGTGTCGCCGACCCGACCTCTTTTCTTATTCTTCTTGTTGCTTCGCCTGCACAAAAGCCTAGCTTTTTTACCTACCTTTGAGTCCTTCTCCCCATATATCGTATCCTTCAATAACTTTTCTTCTTGTGACGGCCGTGAAGAGGCAAAAAGGTAAATGGATTTTTATGCCTGAATGGATTTTGTGTGAAAGCATTATGATTATGATTATTATGATTGTATGAACACTTTTAATAATATTCTCATTCCCATTATTTTCTACCACCTAGCAAGAATAATACCTTTTAAAACCGAGCTAAATGTAACAAAATGCTTGATCCTTTGTGTAAATTTTAAGAAGCAGCAGGAGAGAGTCCGTCACTCACAGTATTGAGGGAACAGAACCAAAACCAACACAAACTTTTGACTTTACTCCTAAGAATATGAGATGGACACAAAAGAAATATAAAATGATAATGCACTGCTGGGTTATGTTATGAGGAACGTTTCTGATTTCAATTTTTAGCTGCTCTTCTGACGGTGACGGTTTCTCTTGGTGGTATTCGGTATGGTGTGCAAACCCACCACAGTGCCGTTCTTGTGTATTACTTACGATTCATAAAAAAGGTCATAGTTGTGATGCACAAATGGGAAAATGTGAACCTCTCATTAGAAATTCCACAAGTATTGTCATTTTTGTCAACATAGGTGTTCCACAGCATTACGTTTCCCTTCTCCATTGAAAAAAGTATAATATCAACAATCATCAAAAGTACTCACTCTGCTGTAGGGTGGAGAGATAATGCGAGGAGCCTGGCGACTTTTTAAAGGGCTCCGTGGGGAGCAGCCCCACTGTTTTGAATGTGCCATTATGTTATGTTATGAAATACTTGTAAATGCCAAGAGAGATTTTAAAGTTTGATTAAGGGCCCATTTCAAGAAACACATTCTGGCCAAATCAGAGTTTTTT
>JAQGAP010000823.1:0-26318 GCA_034697805.1 Orchesella bifasciata
GAAGCGTTTGCTGTTTTTTATATTTCGCGCGTGTTTTTTCGAATTTCAAAAAATCCTTGAAACGCCTCCTAGAGAATTGCTTGGAGAATAACTGTGCAAAGTTTCAGGTCAATTGGTTTAAAAATGTGGAAGTAATGATCTTCCCTTTGAATAGTCTTCAATTGCACCTATACCTAACATCTCACATTGCCCCAGCCTGATAAGCCAGATTTACACATAACTCTTGTAGGCCTATAATATATGCATAAAATCAATTCAAAAATCGAAGGTCACGCCGGGTCATGTGAACATTATCAGCGGAATTTCTCAAGGATAAGTTTTCATATACGGCGCTAACTGAGGAAGGAGCTTATCTGCGCGGTTCAAATAGTTAGCAAAAATTTCCGGGAATCCACTTGCATTGCAAGCTCTGAATGAGCTGATTCCACAAAGGAATTGCTCATTCTCACACAGCAACATTCCACCCAAGTCCCTCTTACAATCTTTTTTGGCAGAGTAAACCTGACGCATACAAAGTTGTTCCTCGGTCAGCTTCAAGTTGCTATCCAAAGCCTTCAGCTTCTTGGCACAGTTCTCCTTGTCCATTTCCAAATAGTTCCTTTTTTCCACAGAGCTCGTAGCCTGATTGAACGTGTACTCAACAGATCTCCCCTTCATTTTACCATAGCCTTCAGGGGCCAACTTGACCACATATTCCGCTGGAACAGGTTTACTGAGAATGACAAATCCCATATCCTCACCTGGAATTGGTTTCCCCAAGTATTTCGTCACGTTCTCGGAAAGACTTGGTTTGTATCTTGAAAAGGGTGTTGAGTTTACAATTCCCAGAGGAGTTTCCGACCTCAGATGAAGGACTATGGGAACTGCACCCTCAAGCGTTCCGCAATCGCCAGTTGTCAAGACCAAAGTTCTTGTGATGATGACACCCGCACAGGTTTTCTTTTCTTGAATGACTCTCACAAGGGATGGGTGAACCTCCTCATCCGGAATCTTTTCGGGGAAGAGGGGCTCATCCATAAAAAGTTGCTCTTCTTGCCTCTCATTGTTAGTATTATTTTTAATCCACTGAACCATCGCGGAGCTTTCCTGCTCCGTAGTCCCCGGTACAGTTGTCGTCATTGTTGGTTTCTGGAACTTGGATTGGATGGGTGCCTGGGTAGAGCTGAGCGCAAACTATGTGAGCTGGATTACACACCCCCTTGACGCACGTGGGTTTGGTGAAGGCCGACTCAACGAAGCAGGCGCAAAGCAGGCGCAAAGCCCGATCGAAATGAGGATGATGAGGTTCTTCATGTTGAAGGGTTCTGGAGCTCCAAACGTCGAGGAATTGGATGAAGACTGGAGCCCAGTCCCAACTATTTACATGCACTTCTTTCCATGACTAATTTATCCTGCTGGAATTATTTTAGGGGAAACAAATTCCAGGGTATAAAACTTCATCATTTGTATATTTACGTACAAGGAAATATTTTGCGAAAATCTTCATGAAGCATACCTGATCTTTTATCCTACTTTTGGTATGTACCTGATGAAAGTACCATGCAAATTTAGCATACGAGAATATATAGACACAAATATAATCGATCACTGTAAATGATAATTTGACCACTCTTTTTTAATGAAATGAGAACGCGTCACTTTAAATTACAATTGATGCACTTTTTTATTTTAAAGTTCACTTATTTTCTTACATTGTCACTGGTCAAAACTCATAGTATAAAGTACAAACTAACAAGAATCACAATTGTTTGACAACGATTTTTGGAAAATTTTCGAAATGTTTTGTGTAATTAGGATTTTAAATTGGCAAATTCAGTCAAGATTCTTCTAGCAACAATCTAAGAGGTTAGGCAAGTAGCTTATCGAGCTTCATAACCTGATTGGGACAATTTTTAATTTTCAAAAACAATTAAAACGATGATCACTAAAAACAACGGAGATTACCTGTATATCATGGTAAAGGTAAATGATACCCCTTCCAGTTGGTCTGTAGTACACGCCCTTAGAACTTGGTTGCTATCTCAATTATTTTCAACGATACTACAGATGCTGTACAGTATCTGCATGGTATCCGTTACAATCGGACGAGATTTTAAAAGAATTCTTACAGCTATCCCTAGTACATTACATACATACTCTTTTTGAAAGTGACGACAGGTGCACGTTGCTCTTTCCCAGCTGTCATAATGCATTTCGACTTTCCATAAACGGCTAATACTTTTTCTATAACCTTCAAACGACCGACAAACTGGTATGCATTTACAAACGAATGTACTTTACTATATCAGGTTCTTCTTCATGACTTCCTTCCTTCTGCTACCTTCCAACTTATCAAATGAAGTAATTTCAAAATGGTAGCTTACACATGAAAACCATACCAATGACTTTATGGATATGTAAACGTATGCATAATTAAATGATACACACATCTGTATTTTCCTACGTTTAGTTTTTAATTTGTATAACAAAAGATTCTTGAGACACTTGTGGCGTGTGTAGTAACAAACCTACAGTTCTCATGATACCTTTACTGCATATTAGAAGCTGGTAAATGCTCGTAAAATCAATCCTTATGTAAAAAAAAAAAGATTTTTATAGACTACTGTGACTCAAATTTAGGAATGGAGATGACTGTTTATCAGAGTGAAGCATTTACATAAAAGGTTTAGGATTTCATTAAAACGGTGGATACCATTTTCTTAAAAAGTGACGATTTATACGAAAGTACATTTACTATGAAAAGAGTGGTCAATGTATATATAAAAAGTGATGCGTTAAATGCATGCCGAATATATATACGTCATTGAACCAGGAAGGGTTACGGAGCAGTACCAGTTTATAGCTGAAAATTCTAGTGGTAAAAAAGTTTCTATAGTGCTTGTCTGTGAAAGGTTTATTGTGTAGCATCCACGCATTTGTACCACGATGATAGGGATATTCCCTGACTTTAGAGAAAAAAATGAGCTATAATATTTTGTTCATCTCTGCTTTATTTTGTAGTACTGAAGGTTTTGAAGAAATTTAGTCGCAAGATCTCATTAAGTATGTATGTACCTGTGAAACTGAGTTTATGAGAAAAACAAGGTAATAAAATATAGGCGTTCAAGAACCAAGACGTAATTTTATGTGGAAAGCATCCTGTTTTCATCCACAAATAATATTTATAATAGGATGCATATTATGCAATATCGCACTTAAAGCATAGCTACTCTGCATAATGTTCTCAGAGTAAATGCAAATGAACATATTTTTTCGAATAAAAAAATGTTTAAAAAAAAGCTGTGCCACAAATAACCAAAGAACTGCATTAGTGTTTATGCTTGACGAACATTGAGTGAAGATAACGAGCTGACGTTATGTAATAACACTCGTTCTTACCACGATGTAGATTCTTGCATCGTTCCACATGGGAAAATATAAGCGAATCTGTACAAACCTATTGTGAAGCTGAGCTTCAGGTAGTAAAGTTTATCTAGACAAAAATAGCTCATGCAGCAAGTAAACTCGTGTTCAAAATCTTTTCCTGGATAATAAAACTGGAGAAGTAGCAAAAATTACAACCGACAGCAATATGATTCGCGAACCCATTTAGTTTCTTCCTGGATAATAAAACTAGCCACCGAACAAAACACCTTATGATACACAAAAACATGATACTCTTCCTGGAGATTTTGATGCTAATATTAACTCTTGAAAATTGTATAAAAGTAGTAGTCAAAGACGCTTAAATTATCCAGTTGTACTCTGGTTTTTAACCAAAAGCAACAACAATTCTCCACAACTTTGTTTCTTATTCTGAACCTTTAACTCTTCAAATCATCAGCATCATGAGGTTCAGCCACAAAAACTGCCTCTTCCTCGTCTTCGCTTTCGCAGTCTTGGAGACCGTGTTGGGCTACGACAAATGTAGCAACGAATTTTGTGTAATGAAGGGCGCCAACTGCAAAAGACACATGTCAACACACCCTTTTGAGATCGTCGTCAACCCCAATCCATGTGACTATGAACAAGATGGCAAAATCTACCCCGGAGCTCACAGAGCTGTTTGTTGTGACTCTGAAGCCAGCAAGAAAGCTAAGATTGATTTACTCGCGCTAAAGAGTAAGTGTCAAATTATTTTGTGATAAATTCCATTCCTCCTACTAATGGAACTAATTATTTTCCGCCAAATTGCAGACCAGGCGAGATCATTGGCTGGCGCGGGTGACAATGAGTATCCCCACCAAATCTTATTCAGAAGCGGTGGAATTTGCGGCGGCACGGTTTACAACAAAGAGTGGATCATCACTGCCGCCCACTGCGTGGAAGTGGATGGGGAGCTCCACGTCAAGCCAAATGGGGACATCCCCAACTCAGCTGAGAAGGCATACGTAATCGCTGGCCTGTCACACGTCGCTGGGGCGCCAGATTCAAATAAATATACGATTGACCGCGTCATAACCCACAAAGATTATAATCCTGACAAGATCGAAAATGGGAGCGACATTGCCCTCCTCCATCTTTCCCGCCCGCTCAAGCTGGAACTAGGAATAATCCAACCGTTACGGTTGGAGCCAGCCAACCACCATCCGAAATTGGGTGGGAAAGGCGTAACCATTGGATTTGGAAACGTAAATAAGCTTCTCGGCAACGCGAGTGATGACTTGATGGAATTTTTGGCTCCGATTCACTCCAATGCCAAAGCAGTTGGCCTTTCAAAACACCCACTAAATGGAGCTGATACTGGAACTGTGCCCAAAAGAACTCAACTTTCCATCGGTGGAGGTGATTCTGGGGTTGTTATTGGGAAAGGGGATTCTGGAGGGCCGTTCATTTGTCCGGATGAAAACAACAAGCCTATTCTCTGTGGAGTTGCTTCCTTCAAAACTTGCCATCCCTTCAAAATCTGCAAAAGGCCTGGCTATTTTACCCGCGTTGCTCCATATCTTGATTTTATCAAGAAAGAGACCGCAAATGCTCGTCAAGAGGAAGAACTCCTTTTTGATAAGCCCATGTTTCCTGACCAAATCCTGGAAGAAGAGGCTCCCAGCTACCTTGTGAGGATTGGTGGGGAACAACGTTCCTGCATGGGAGTTCTCATCAGCCCAAAAATGATAATTACCGCCGCCGAATGCCTTGCAGCTAATGAGGGCGGTCGCCCGAGTTTTTACCACTTCAAAACGGGAACTGAGCTCAAACGTATTGCAGAGTTGAAAGGAAATAGATTTGAGAGGAATATTTCATCAATTTTATCAAACGTCATGAAACAAACCCTGAATAAGTTTGATGTGGCAGCATTTTACCTCAGGGAACCGGTGGAAGCTGAGTATGCTCAGTTTGCCCCAAAAGGTTATCAACTTAACGGAGAAGCGGAGGAATATTCGTTCAATCCGCTAACGAATTATGTGGAACGGCGCCACTTTGTTTCTCTCACGGAATACGATTGCAACAAGAGGATGCAGGCGGTGGATCCAAATGTCAAAATTGATGTGGATGAGCAGCTCTGCATGCGACAGGTTTATTCTGCGGAGGCAGTTTGTGAGCGAGATATTGGAGGACCGTTGATGTGCGAGGGAGGGAAATACCTCTGTGGAATCAAGACCTTTCAAGCCTGCAAATATTCGGGAATGCCTGAAATTTTCGGAAGGACTGCCGGCCACAAAACCTGGAAAAGCATTGACCAGATGATTAGATCAGCACCCTAATCTAATACCCACTGATGTTGAATATGCTCTACGTTAAAAAATTTTCAATAACATTTTATCTGAAGGGGAATTGTTTTGATTAAAAGTTTCTGTAAATAAATATAAATGTTTGATTCCATTATCTGTCCAGTTCACAGTGTTCACCGTTCACCTCATAAATAACCTTCTGTTAAAACAGAAAGTAAGTCATTATAAAATGCATTTATATACGTACATAGTTATCACAAACAATTATAGAAAATATTATCCAAATTTTCACTTCCTAGCCTCAAGTTATACGATAACTGTTGATAATATGATTAGATGTTTTCTCAATGATTCAGTTACACTATTGTTTTCCTTTCGTGATTTTTTTACGTCGGGGCGAAGTGAGACGATGACTGAAATTTTCTCAACCGTTTATTTCCCGTGTACACCACAACTTACCGAATATCAAAATGGAATTTGAAAAGCCGCATTGAAATTTTTGGTTGAATTTGACTATCATGTCGTTCAATTCTCAATATGTGCCGCAAGGCTAATATAAATAATATAACATGAGCATAACTGCACCGACAATGTTGCAATGGGGTATGGAAAATGCATTTGCGCTCCGCTTCTTCACAATGATTTTCGTTGATACTATAGCATTCTTTCTGATATGTTTTGGTGGAATGGTCAGGCCGTAACCGGAGTCTAGAAAAATGATTGAATAATTCCGTTGCGAAATATCAGCATTGTTTCTAAGAAGTGTTGGAAGTCGTTGCCACAAATGGTTTCAGCGCAACGGACAATCTCTTACGTTGATAAGAATGATGATTGGAAGTAGTAATTTTTTGGAGGAGATCACATATCTAAAATGTGTGGATGCTTCATTGCATATTGCAGTTAACTTGATCTTGATTCTTGCCGAAAACTGAGTGGCATTGTCGGAACATTGTATGTAGTTTAGCCAGTATAGCAACTCTAGCAAATTGGGAGAATTGGGATACTTATTCGTACTTGAGTAATTTTTTTGAATAACGGAATCAAATTTCCAGACACATTTCATATATTCTGCATGCGATGTACAACAAAAGTTGTAAAACTTTGCCCAGTATCATATTGCCCCTATATATTGAAGTTATGGGGCAAAGTAAGCCAAAATATGTAGTTCAGTCAGACCACGTTTGCGCAAAAACTACAAATTGCAGAGATCCGATTCTTTTTTTTATTAGAAACGGGACAAAATTTCAAAGTATTTTTATTTTCATTTTCGAAACCCGCCCCTAAGTACTGAAGTGGAATATTTCAAAATAGATCACCTTAATGAAACTGCAAAAAAATTTATACATTGTAGACAGTTATTACTCTTTAGCGACACGTTGACAAAATCAGCAAAAGATAGTTTACTACATTAAAGGATTATAATTTATAAAGCATCCATGGATATTTTATGATAACAAATATAGTAAAAGATTTCTTATCTTTACATACGTTAAATTGTTGCAATCATCCGAAGTAAATTTCCAAGTAAAATCCGTTTTCAATATTTAATTGCAATATACATTTAACATTGTAAAAATGCTTTAGCGTTTGAATCTTATTATTGTGGTCAGATCTGGCCATTTGTGTAAGGTATTTTTAATGAGCTTGAGCTATTTTGTGCTATTTGCAATTTATTGCGAGTCAAATCTAGGCGCCTAAACTATTTTTCGGTTTCATAAGCCCATATAAAAATTTAACGACGACATAGCATTCTTACGAAATCAGATTTTGATCTAGAGCTTACTTTGCCAATATTAAGATATGCAAGTGGTATTTTTGATTTCATCAACTTTTCCCACATATTTCGCTGAAACGACGTCCTAGATAATCTGGTTATTCTATCTCGTGACCGTTATTATCAGGGCATGATATTTTCCGATTTGTGCAAAAAGTATTATGAGCCACCACCGTCCAAAAACTAGCAGCTTTCCTTCTGAAGCCTCAAAAGTACTGAATATTTCATTGGCACCATGTCATATACGTGTCTCATGTTTTATTTAGGGTATTTAGATGTAACGATTATTTCAGCGTGAGATTCAAATACGGCAGAAAAAAGGAATATATGACGTCAATTATCTCAAGTAGTTTAACAAATACTGGGCGACCAAGTTACAAACATTTAGTCAGAGTTCTTTGTTCAGTGCAAACTTGCCAATTACAAGATTTTTGTATTTCACCACGATTTGCGATCCATAAAAAATATAGAATTGATAAAAGTTTCTGAAACCAGCCACCATGTTGATTCAGGAAAATTTGGAGCAGCTTGTTGGTTTAATCTTCAAAACCCAAAATTTCCTCTCCCTGTCAGTTCACGAGTACAAACAAGAAACTGGGAAACTAGAAGTCATCAACCAGTTTAAGTTGCGTGTTTACAAAATCAAATTCCTTTTTTTAACTCTCGTAGCGCTTTTAACGTGGTATCAAATGATACGTGACTGGGATATAATTTCGAACGAGTTACGAATGCAAACTCTATTTTACGCCGTTTGTTTTGCAATGCATCTGCCAATCATTATGGAACTTTATAGGAAACGGAATGAATTAGCGGAGATTTACAACTCATTTGCAGCGTTTGAAAAGCTTCATGCTAATTCTGCAAGAAACGTAAAAAATGGAAAAGATTTTCGTGACTTAATGGCAAAGTTTATTGGATGTCTGGTCGTCATAACAGCTCCAAGTCTTACATGTCTCATATTCCTCCATTTATTTTGGATTCCGTGCTTTCCTGGAATGCCAGCGTACAAATTTTTACCTGAGTGCAATCCTGAACAAAGCGAGTCTTTATACGTTTGCAGTTTGCTTCTGAAGACTGCAATACTTACGCTGTTTGCGTGGTTGGTATTGTTTACCTGTACTGGCACATTTTTGGAGTACGGCGTTTACTCCTACATTCATTGCTACTGTTTACTGGATTACTTACGAATGCTGAACAAACACTTGGAATTCAATTGTCGGTTTTTATCTGCTGCTAAAATTGGAAGGATGTATCGACAAATTCAGCTACTTGCATTTTGCTACAATGACATCCATCAACGGATTCTTACAACGGTGACTACAGCATTATTACAAATTGTCCTTATACTAAGCACCTTTTCAATCATTAAGTTTGGGAATGAGCTGGTCTGGCCGCAATTAGTCCTCTTCGGGTTTTTAATAGTAGAAACGGTTTTATACACTTTTGATAGCGAGGGAGCTGTCAAAGCACATGTTCTCTGTACTTCGATCAATGTACTTCATAATTTAAAATCAATCAAGTTTTCCAAATGGAATAATGCGAACAGAAAATGGATTCGGAAATTAAACAAATCCTTGCCAGTACTTAAGATTGCCCTTGGTTCAGGAAACTTTTTTGATGAGCTTACTCCACTTGTGCTTATTGAGTTTTCTATCAATCAAACTGTCAATTTGTTGTTGATGTAGCTTAACAGCAAAGCTGGAATGAAAACCAGGAATTAATCACGTGAAAATACAATAGTCCGTTTAGTGTAATGTAAACAAGTTATATTAGTGCAAGTGTAAGGTCTTGCAAATATTTCGCTAACCTTCACAGCTCGACATTGCTTCTGCAGCCTGAAGCCTGATAAAAAGCTCATAGCTTGAAACATTGTATGGAGCTAAAAAAATATTGATTACTTAAAAAACTTTATGAAGCTCTCTTAAACAGTTAAACCTAAAACAAGTCAATCACATTACAGTTATAAAAACGTCGAAAGTTGTTTAGAACAACTTAGAACTACGGTTAGAGACATCAGTTACTGGTAACATATTATATGAACAGTTTAAATGTAAGTTGTGAGTGACATTTTTTTCATCAACGCAGACTCAACGCTTCGATAAGCAGTGGAATAATCCGTAAATTTATCCACATACTTGCAACAATTTGCTTGCTCTTCTTTTTCTTGGTTGTTAGAAACACTCTTGCTCAAGATTGCCTTCCACATTTTTAGGACGTAGTCTTCACGCTGTTGTTAATTCATAAAATTAAATCACTTCAAAAAGTAATTTATTCTGATACCAGAACCCACGTGTATATATATAAATATTAATAGTAGCCAACAAATCAGCACCTAATTTAACAACAATCTCCGTTATTCATCAGTTCATCAAGCATATCTCTTAATGTTAATATTTAAATTTCATTAGTGAAAGCCAATAATAAGGAAAGTAAAATAAACAGACGTGAAAATTGATTGCTTTCTCCAAGCTATAGGTCCGCCTTTTTATCTTCAAATCTCGGTATTAATTATTTTTCAAATCCAACTTGTCTTTGTCGTTTTGAATCGTTTGGTTGTCATAGGTTGACTCTTCTAAAATTCTTGAATCAATCGTTTTAATTTTGCATTTATGTTTTTCGTTTGCTTAGCAAATGCCTCCAAGTTCTTGCAAAATTTTTGCAGATATTTGGTTGCTTCATATGGTCATATTCTTTGCCAATTATTGTTTACGTATTTTGTATGAATAAGCTTTAATACCCACAACTAGATTGAAATCATTGCTTCCCATTTTATCGCGACAAGTCGAGTCTGTACCGTACTCAGCCGACTCTTTACAAACGTTTTTGATACCTTTAATGTAAAATCTGAAAGTGTGGTTTCAATTTGACAGAGTTTGAAAACATATTATTGCTCCAGTAATTTCAGTGTCGCGTCCTCTTCCAACTTTAATAATTGTGCTTTCATTGGCCAAAGTCAGTTGTAACTTGTAAGGAAGTAAAACAAACTGACATATCGTTCGTTTGCTGGCAATTTAATTACACGATAATAAGATCTTCTTTTCCATCTCTTATATTTGGGCAAAAACACAAATTCGCGAGGTTGAAGGCAAACTCAAACTGTTTACTCATTTTGTTGCCACATATGTCTTACTAATCTTTAATTTCACCTTTTCTAAACTCCATTTCTTAATGCGCCGTTAATTTTAATTTTATTATTATAGTTCTTTTCTGTGCTTCGTGCCTGTGTAAGGTTTTCCTAATTTTCATATCATTGAAAGGTTTTGATCATGCGAAGGCGTATGCTTAGTCAGTTTATTGAAAATTTAACCTACATAATAATCGCGATAAATTATTCAGCGTTTAATATAGCCGTTTTACAAAGATACCAACTTTCCCATTTTCAGAAGCATAAACCACAGTATAATGTTGACTCTACGGTTCCTTATACAAATATTAAGCTAAAAAATCCAAGACAGTCACAGCTCCGCTCTTTTGCTGTAAACTAAAATAAAATGTTGTTGCAACAGAAGTATTTGCTTGCAGCATTTGGTGGCATTCCTGGTCACCCAACCAGTATTCCCATCTAATGGAACCCTGGAAAACTTTGTGTTGAAACCAAAAGTGCAATAATAACCCATATAATAAAAATCCAACAGCGTTTACACATACTCTTTACTATCCTAGCAGTAATCCAAGTAATTGCAGACCACAAAAATGTCAATTTCAACAAGTTACCAGCGTATTCCATCACAGAGGGTCATTGTGCGATGGTTTGGTTTTTGCACATTGGCAACAGTAAAACTGATGAAATCGTTTTGTTTGTGAACGGGCTGTTTCAACTAGCTAAGAAGCAACACAGAGTGGCGAAAAATATACGAGGATTCCCAAACACTAACAATCTCAATATGTTGGAAAAGCTGAACATTTTATTTGCTGTTGGTCTTAACATTTTTGCTATCTTCTTACCTTCCATATACGTATATGGCTTACACTGGAATAACCCTTGCAAAGTTTCATTAGTTGGCTCCAATTTTCTACCTCAATGCCGCAGTGTAGTGTCCCATAATTCAACCAACTTCAAACTGGCACTGCTGCTTAAATTTGGTTTACTGGTTATCAATCATGATATGTTCGCAGTACCGGCTTATGGATTTGCTACCCTGATTTGCTGGCTCCATGCATTAGGGAGGACCGTTTTGCGTCAAGAACTTGCCTGGTAATACACTTGTATTTAAAAAATTAATTGAAAAATCACACTAAATATTGTGCATATTTTAATCTTCAGCTACAAGAATATTTGTATATCCCGTGGAATCCGTATTCCAACTGCAAAACAGTCAGCAATCTACAGAGAAATTCAAGTTTTGTCGATTATCAACAACACCATAAACCGGACAGGAATCCTCATATTGGTGATCGTTTGTATATTTGTGTCCGCAACAAGTATAGCAGGACTGACACTTTTGAAGTGGTCCACGAAATATGTATTTGCCCTTTGTTTCTCTATGTTGGCCCTGGTTGATACAATTGCATTTTTGCTTATCTGTATTGGAGGAATGGTTGGCCCGTATGTGGAATCAAGGAAGGTATTGGCTTCATTTCGGCGTCAAATATTAATACTGCCTCCTGGTGTAGTTGGTCGTTACTCTTATAAATGGTTTCGGAAATACGTCCGATCGTTGTCATTTATAAAAACGATGATTAGAGGCAGCAATTTTTTAAAAGAACTGACACCTCTCAAATTTGTGGATGTTTCAATAAGCCTTGCGGTAAATTTTATTTTAGTGCGAGTTTGAACCTGAACCTATTTTGGTTCTCAGGTAATATTAAGCAAAATTATGTGAAGGATTTCCGTTTAGTATATCAGCTCTAGTTTGTGATAATTTTAACTGTAATTCAAACAACAAAGTTGTTGTAAATTATTGCTAGCTAAGGTAAAATTTAGCAATCACGCTAACAATATAGAAAAACATCAGTGTAATTCATTTCTTTCAAATCGAAAGCCTACTACTATATCACCGCAAACGGCAATTATTGCCTCTAATACAAGTGAATGACAAATTAAACAACTTTATTACAAGTATGCTTATGTGTAACTGAATGCTGTAATGCGAATGCCATTAGCTGACGTATTAACGCTAAAAGTGCCGTTTGTACAACAGAATTAGCTTTGCATGTTGCAAAATGTAGGTCCAAACCCAGTCGCTTTAAATGTCGTGAAAATATTTTTGAATAATAATTATATAGCAAAGATATGTATTATCTCAAAAGACGATACAAGGTGATATGTTGTTAGTGAGTTCACGAGTGAGTTATAATATTGATTAAAAAATAAATTCCATCATGTAAACGAGTCGTTTTATTTCTTTGTGAGCTCCGAATTACGTTTTGGCTAAGTGTCTCAGATAAGTAATCAAATACCGCTGTCAGTTTTAATTGTAGAGGAATTTGCGGAGTCTTCTGCTTCTTCAAGCATTATTATATAAAGTGAACAAATTCGTAAACAGACTTTTTGTGTAATTTTTTGAATGTAGTTTTCTCAGTAATTATTCGACAAATAAATAGCACGAAAAGTCAAATTAGACTTCTCAAAGACAAAACTCACAAAACATTGCCCATATTGGAGAATCACAACCGTGTTGGAGACTAAAAAAACTGTAAGTGCGTTTTATGACTAAACAAGTGGCTGAATACATAACCTCTATACAAAAATGTTGAATGGAACAGAAAACTTTGATTGTTTATTAATTTCACATCCGAGTCTTAAACTGCTATAAATATTTACCTACAATCGTTACCGGTTCATTGATATTCGCTTTATTTTCTCAGGTTACTAACATCCGCTGAAAAAAGCAAAAATTTTATACATTTTCAACTACAAAGGCCAATAAATTTAATTTGATTACGTAAATCAGTTTCTGGTGTCGCTACTTTGCTAATTAAATAGTAATGTATAATTTTTCAGTCAGAGGAAGACGGAAATATATTAGGTAACTGAAGTTTGTGTGGCATATTTATAAACAATCTATAAAGATTTCATTAATAAGATTAGCAGTACATTTATGCGATATATTCATTCATAATAATGCAGGATTGAATGTTTCAAATAATTATTTCAAAAGACGAGCACGGTTGAGCTTAGACTGCAGTAAAAAGAGATCACCAGGGTACACATACAACAATGTACTTTCTATATCATCATCATCACGTTCTGTATTTTTAGACATTTAGGCTTTGTTCATTTTTGTATTCTACGACATACTAGTCATGTTTTTATAATCTTATAATATAAATATTCGCACTTCCTCTCCAATCAATTGGCACTGAGCTAAAATGAGGTAAATGTTTCATTTTCAGAGAGCTCAAATAAACATTTTTGTCATTCGCCAAAAAACTAAACAAAAACAAAACAAGTTGTGGAAACCTGGATAGAAAATATTTGACATATTTTTCTTCCACAAAATTTTCACCATCACCAAAATGTTCCACATTAATGGCTTCATCGGGCATATCCCTATAGTGCATGAATTTATCTCTAATTAGCTCCACCAACATCATCACAGATTCTCCATCATAATGCTTGACTCCTTTTGACTTCCTCCGCAACAAAATATTTTGTTTTGTAGTTTCCATTTCCGATATCCAATTGAACGTCGTTCTATTTAAGTCCTGCATTCTACCTTGAAAATAAATGTCAATATCTTGATGCATTCCTATCAAAATACTGTTTTTTCTGTCATTGAAGCAGCGTGCCACATCCTTTAAAAATTCCATAGATCTCTTCCACCCCCAAAAGAAGGGGTGCTCCACAACTTGAAGTATTTTTGGCCTGGAGGTAGGCTCAATAGACATCATCCACTGGAATAAATTATCCGCTGAAAAATTGTCATTTCCCAATTTTTTAGGTAGAATGCTGGCATCCTTTATATTATAAGCAATCATTGAGCCATGCTGCTCACTAAACCCGAATGGATGAGTACCCAAAGAGAGAATGAAATGGGAGGTCATTCCGAGTGAAAAAATATCAACTGCTTTAGTCACATTCACTTGTTTATCTTTACCACTGAAAAACACCTTCAATACTTCAGGTGCCATCCAGTCAGAAGTCCCCTTTCCAACGGAATTTGTTCCTGTGGCAACGCCGGATAATTTTCTGCTTATTCCAAAATCCCCCAACTTGGCCATTTCTTGGCCTGATGCTTTTTTAAAAATTAAGATATTTTCAGGTTTGATGTCTCTGTGAAGAACTCGCGAATCATGGATCCATTGTAAGCCTTTTACTGCATCGCGAATGAACCCTTTGAGCTTTTTAATGTGACGTTCCGTTTCAGTGGGATTCTGTTTATTAATTTCCTCCACTCTTGTTTTTAAATCACATTTTGCCAGTTCCATGGCGAAATAATACTCATCTTCCCAAGATGACCAGGTGAACAATGTGACGATGTTGACGTTGCCCTCCTCATTATTCTTGATTTTCATTTCTTGCCAAATTTTCAACTCATTTTGATATACATCAACGTACTTCGATTCCACCCGTTTTACGGCCGCTGGGATTTTATCAAAATACCCCTGGTATATTGTAGATGTTGCTCCTCGGCCAATAATTTTGTTATCCAGGTAGCTTATTTTTGTGCGATGCAATCGGATTGGGACATCTTTGCCCTTTTTGCGAACAGTTCCATGGGATTTACTACCCACTTGTGGATTCAAAAATTCAGTTAATTTATATAATAATCAGAATTTTTATTGCAAAATGTTATATCTTACTTATTCCCTCCATGTTCTCGATATAGATGGTGGGACCATTGCGATTCCCATATGAGAGTCCTTCCATAAAACCAAACTCTCTTTCCTGCTTCAGCTGTCCTTTTGGAACCAATTCCAAATTTGATGAAAAATTTACAAAGCCCTTTTTGCTTTCCTCATTCAGTTTTGATATTATGTCATTTCTACGAAATTTTTCTTTTTTAATGGTTTTACTCTCCATTTCGAACAATAAATAAGTGAAATGCAACAATATTTGCTAGCTACTCTGATAATACAGCTACTCTGAACGAACTGAGATTCGCCTATGAAATCAACCTTAAATGAATTGAAAAATAAGCGAACACCACAAAAAAGTTCTCATTTGAATGCTGTCAACTTTGAGCGTGTAGCGCATCATGATATGAGCAAAAAAGTAGGTCAGTTTGTTTATAGCATCATCCCCGTAACACAGTCTGCAATGAAAGCAGGTTTTGCAACAAGGAAGGTTCTCATACGCCTCTTTGACCTATAACGATATACTCAAACCAAAGGTTCTTCATCTCCTTGGGTTATAAGAAAATTCAAGATACAGAACAATGTCCCATCCATAAAAGCCTGACGTGCAAAAGTCTGCAAGTAGGTTTTCCTGCTACCAACTATCTTCGCATAACTTTATCAGCAGGATGGTGAGCGTGGTGAGTGAACTGAAATTAATCGATTACTCTTTGCAGTAAACACAGCAACTCAGAAAATATTTCTGCAATGCAATGGCATCTTATACTGACAATAATGGGTGCTTATAATATACATATGTATTACATCTATCAGCTCCTTCTTGTGTTATAACCTGCATATTATGATGGTGATGAAAATGATGACAATACACAATAAAATGCAAGCAACATGAGCAAGATGACCTGAAATGGCTTTTGTATTTATTCGCAAGTTTAATTTTAGAAAAACAAACTGACTACTTATGTAAACAATTGAAAGACAAGTGGCAATTCACTCTTCCTTCCACTCATTCCACAATATTCGAATAAATAGTACATTATTCAAATACAATGAAATAGGCTTTCATTCTTACTGACTTTCTTCAAACTTTAAATGTTGAAATAAAGGCTCAAAAACATACAAACTCAAGTAAAACTGAAAAGGGGGATTTGACAAGTACCGATTTTAAATATATTATATAATATCATAGCGAACCTGGTGTGTCAAAATATATGAATATGAAATCAGTATAGAATTTGGTTGCGATGGGTTGCAACCGGTTGGGCCTTCGAAACTTCATCCACCAATCATTTTAATTTTTAAATTCGTGTTTTTTATGTTTACCAACTCACTGCAGTAAATTTCTGTATTTCCGGTAAGTAATATCCAGTGCATGCAATACAAATGAAGTTTGGGGTATTACGCAACATTCTCTCAATATTTGATAACATTTTCGTAAACCTTTGCAGGTGTCGGGTTGCCCGATTTGGTTCTAGTTACTCTTCATGAGCTATTGTTAGCGAATGATATTTCTGTAGAATAATGATAGTTTGCTGAATATCTCAAGTTTCAAAAAAAGAGTTGGAAAGAAACAAGTTTCTGGAACTATTGGTATCCATACTTTGTTTTTCGACGAATTAACTCCAATATGGCAATATGTTTTTCCATCTAGTATGTCTTTTAGGTCGGAAATTTTAAGTTGATATTAGATAAAATCAAAGATATGATCTGACAGGCATCCGCAATTTTGTAGTTACTCCATTACATTTTAATGTATTCATATTTTAATTACAGACTGTTTCAATCATCGTGTAATTCCGATATCTTGATGGATTAAACGTTTATTAAAGCTATCAGGAAGAACTAAATTTATTTTTCAAGCCATATTTAAAATAAAGTGCGAATTTAAAAAATATTCACAAAACTACCCAAACAAAACCGTACAGTCGATACAAAGTTACACATACATTAGGTGGTGACCTTTCTAAATTTCTGAATCTTAGGGTAGTTTCAATAATAACTTAACATTATAATCTAACATTTCACTAGACGAGGCTACAATAGCATAATTATGTGTGTTCCAGCTGGTTCTTATCTCAAGGAAATTACAAGTATGAAAACCCGTTTCATTACCAGTATCAGTGCTATCGTAATTAGAGCAAAAATCAAAATGCCTTTATAATTAAAATATTTGTTCAGACTATCAGGCTGGCTTTTCAACCTACATTCTAATCACAAGTACCCACTGTAACAGTAACGTTCAAAGCTTCAACTTGAACTTCCGAACGGGTTAATACTTTAAATACATATACTTAGCTCAAAGTTTCACGTAGCCAATGTTACTCGAAAAAGAGTACCTGATCTCACTTTTCCGCGACATTCCTTTCCACCCTTACAGCATTCCCATCAAATGGAACCCAAAAAAGCTCCGCGCTGAAACCCTGGATGCCACCAAACTCTTAAAAATAAGAATCACAAAGCACTTGTATACACTTTTTACTATACTAGCAGTAATACAAGTAGTTACAGACCTCAAAAATGTAAACTTCAACAAGTTACCAGCGTATTCCAACGCAGCAGGCTATTGTGGGCTACTTGGGTTTGTGCACATTGGCAACAGTAAAACTGACGAAATTGTTTTGTTTATCAACGGACTTTTTCAACTAGGTCTAAAACAAAACAGAATATCAAAATATATAACAGGTTCTTCAAACTCTCGCAAGCTCAATTTACTGGAAAAACTTAACGTAGTATTTGTCATAGGCGTCAAAATTTCTGTAATCTTCATGCCACCCATTTATGTTTACGGGTTACACTGGAAAAATCCTTGCAAAATTCCATTAGTTGGCTCCGTGTTTCTGCCCCAATGCCAACGAGTAGTGTCCGAAAATTCAGTCAACTTCAAACTAGATCCGTTGCTTAAATATGGGTCGTTGGTAATCAACCACTACATGTTTGCAGTTGCGGCTTATGGATTTGTTACCCTTCTGTGCTGGCTCAATATTTTGGGAATGATTATTTTACGTCAACAACTTACTTGGTACAATACTTGCTTTCATAGATATCATCTTCAATTACTTATTTCACACTTTTTACTCCACAGCTTCGAAAACATTTGTGTTTTCCGTGGAAGCAGAATTCCAACTGCAAAACAGTCATCACTCTACAGGAACATTCAACTATTGTCAGTTATTAACAACGACGTTAGCGGAGCAACACTTCTTTTCATGACAATTATTGTTATATTCGAAATGGCAACGGGCATAACCGGATTGACACTTCTGAGCTGGTCGGTCAAAAACATGTACGTAATTTGTTTCTTTTTAATGCTGTTTTTTGACACAATCATTTTCCTGCTGGTCTGCATTCGAGGAATGGTTGGACCGTATACGGAATCAAAAACGATGTTGGACTCAATTCGTCGTCATATACGCACATTGTCTCCAACAATTGTTGGACGTCACTCTTCCAAATGGTTTCGGAGGTTTGTTAGATCATTTTCGTTGATCAAAACAAAAATTGGAAGCAACAATTTTCTGGAAGAATTGACACCGCTGAGGTGCGTTGACGTTTCGATAAATCTCGCGGTTAATTTTATTCTGATGCGTGTTTGAATTAGTCTCATTTACAAAGTAATATAGATATATCATTAGCTAGCGCTGTATTATAAAGGTATAGTTAAGAGCTATTTATCATGTAAATGAAATGTTGTAGGTATTAATTTTAATATGAAATAATAAAAACTTAACTGTTTTACATAACTTGGTAGTAATTCGTGATATTAAAAGTACATTTCGGTTTGTTTCTAATTTAACCATGCCTATTACATCTTTTGACTATACCAAATTATCCAAATGTATAATTTGGTATAGTCAAAAGATGAAACTTTCATAGGACAAAGGACAAAACTTTCATAGGAAAACAACAATGTTGTTGTTTTCCTATGAAAGTTTTGTCCAATCATGAACTTTTAACGCTTAACGGTTCAACCCCATTCGTATCAGAATTTTAAAAGTATACCCTCGTGTTTTATGCCATTGATTACCGGATGGATTTGAAATAAGGGAATTAAATGGTACATTTTTGGAGAAAGTGCAAATTTATTTTTACACACGTATCTACCTAATCAATACTAAGCCATAGGATTTTTAAAAATAAACAACCTGTTTACTCTGACGTTGAAGATAATTTTCTTTGTGGGTGTCAGGGACAGGAACTACCAGCTCACAATCACACTGTTATCGACTCCTAACTCAATATGAATTAGAACTTATCCAAAAATACCAGAACTGCACTAGATCTAGAATCTTATCTTCCTAACTTATCCGATGCACTTATCTTAAGTAACTGGACAAAGAGTGATTAATATTTAACAACTTTAATAATCACAAACAATCATCAATTCCAATTACAAAGCTTTTTACACGTGAATTTACGGACTTAACTTTACGAACTTTTGCTTGCTACGAAAATCTTATACAAATCGAGAGAAAGAATACACTTGAGCCTCAGAGAGAAAACTGACTATAACGCAAGGCTAGAGATAAAAGATCAAAGGTCAAATAGACGAGGACATGGGTCTTAAACTTTACATGGCACGGTGGCGGTGCCAGGAGTACACTTGGACTCGGAAGGAAAAATAAGGAGTACACTTTGTCGCCAACAGGGGACAAAAAATGAACCTGAGCAGTAATGACTTGGCAATTTAAAAAAAAATAACAGAAGTTAGAAAACTACAACAAAGATTTGTGCGTTTCAAACTTACGTTAAAGAGATCACACGCTGTTCACCTCTTAGGTCTAACGGAAAAGATAAGAGTACACAAACACTGACACTTTTCTCGCCAATCAGATGCTAAAGAGCACATATCTTTTTTATAAATCAGACGTTTAGGAGTAATTTAACCATTCTACAGGAGAACAGAATACCCTCAGAGAACACAGTCGGCAATTTGGATATTTAATAAATTTATTATAAGGAATCAAAACCTTACTGTACTTTTCGGTATGAGCATTTAGTATTGGAGCAAACTTTATAAAAATATAAATTGCATTATGGTAATATGTGTCTGTTGAAACGAAAAGGTACCAAATCTACAAATTCCGTCCACGTTAGGATTTTTACGTGGAAGGAATAGAAACCTCCTATACTTTCTACGTAAATCCTAACGTGGACGGACTTTGTAGATTTGGTACCTTTTCGTTATGTCCTAACAATGTATGTTAGTATATGAAAATGGTTGAGTTTACAAGGCAAAAAATAGATTTAAAATGCATTTACCAGTTAGTCGGAAAGTGGAATTATATCAAGGTCAAGGAGTAAACTTTGAAAAATTGACAAATGCCAGGAGTACACTTGTAAGGTTTAAGACCCATGGACGAGGACCAATCACTGATAAGTATACATTTTACCTTGCGTTCGAATATCCTACTATGACGACGTTGTAATTGCTCACCCATGTCTTGTTCTGGTAGGTATGAGGCCAAAACAACAAGTGCATTTATAAGTACATTTACAAATACATACATATACAAATACTTATTGGCTAACAATGTGTTTCATAAGTTGATATCTCCTTCTGCCTCGACAGTGGGCAAACATCTTCCCAAGAATGCCTTTTTATGTGCTCTCTTTTAACAAATTCTATATAGTTTTTGTGGTCTTGTCTACTTTCAAGTACTTTAAAAATCCTTGAGTTAAGTTCTTCCTTTGAGGGCAAACTCAGGGGTAATATTTCTTGTGGAAGGTCTTTGAATTCTGTTTCACACGTAGAAAATTGAGAAGAGCTATGGGGTAGAAAATGCAAGATGCAGAACAATGCCCTATTCACATAATACTGACGCGCAAGAGTCTGCAAGTACGTTGATCCGCTCCCAACTACCTTCGCATAACTTTTATATGCCAACCAGTAGGCTAGTGAGTGTTCTTGGGATGTTCATGCGAATGTACTGAAATTAATCTTATTACTCTTTTGCAGTAAATAAAGCAGCTCAGGAAACTTTTGTGCAATGCAATGACATGCTATACTGACAACACTGGCTGCTCATAATATACCATCAGCTCCTGCTTGTGTTTCACCCTACATTTTATGATGGTGATGAAAATGATGACTATGAAAAACACATTCTGTTAAAATGCAAGCAACACTACAGATGCTTTAGTATTTATTCGCAACTTCAATTATAGACAAACAAACTGACTATGTAAACAATTGACGGACACGTGATAATCCACCCTTCCTTCCCATATTCCGATAAACAGTACATTATTCAAACACAAAGAAAGAGGTTTTCATTCTTATTGGGTTTTGTCAAACTTTAACTGCTCTTCTTTCTCTTGGTTGAAATAAACGCTAAACAGCAGACAAGTTCATGTGAAACTAAAAAGGGAAATTGACAAGTACCGACTGTAAATATATTCAGGTAGTCATCAGAGAAAATCTTATGTGTCAAAATATATGAATATGGAATCAGTATGGAATCTGGTTGGGCCTTCTAAAATTCGTCCAACAATCATTTTTTATTTTGCATTCATGTTTTTTTATGTTTACTAACTTAATGCAGCAGAGGTTTTGCATTTCCAGTAAATATTATCCAGTGCATGCAATAAGAGGGAAGTTTGGGGTATTACGCAACATTTTGACACTTGATAACATTTTCATAAACCTTCGCAAATGTCGAGTTGCCCCCTTTGGCTCTAGGTTTTGTTCATACGCCATTGTTAGCGAATGGTATTTTATTGTAGAATATGAATAGTTTGCTGATTATCTCCAGTCTCGAAGAAAGAGTTAGAAAAGAACGACTTTCTGGATTAATGGTATCCATACTTTTCACTGATATCAATCTCTGAGCTTCCAATTTGAGCTTCCAAATCCAATGTGCTGGTAAAAGTTGATTTTCGGGGAATTCACACACAGGTTTCTTTATTGCAAGAAAGCAGTTGAAATTAAATTAATCAGGACAAGTGTTTGCTTTCTAATACTGATACAATTCATTATTCCTTAATTAATTCCAGAGGAAACCAGCAAGTCTATTTTATTTCAAGATTTCAAAATCCCAGTCATTGTCATTATGCATAGAAATCTGTTTTCATGGCTTGAAATTAAATGTATTTATCTGCAATAAGTCGTCAATTCATTTAATGTAACTACACTTCTGGCTGCAATTGATGTAGATTTCTGCCTGACGTCAGCTAAGTTAAGTTATTAGTAATACCTTCTGTCAAAGCTTTAAAAAGTAAAACGGGTGGAAATTAAATTAATTTTATGTTAACTCAAAAGTTATTGAGAGCCGTCAATCGATTTAACGATATAAAATAATTAAATAATTTCTAAATCCACTTTAAGCCATCTTTAAAGATGCTTTTTCGTCATTGTATAGCTTGTCTTAATTCCAATAAGGGTACGCCGTCTCTTTCTTTCTTCTTTGATCAGTTGACTTCAGTTAGATTTTCTAAAATCATTTATTTAAGGTTGCCAATTTTGGAATTATGTTTTGAAAGTTTGTCCAATATATACAGTTAATTTCTTGTCTTTCCCTGTTAATAATTACCACAACAAGTTGAGTTAGAAATTTCTTTATAAAACGGCTGGAATGGGTGTATAATATGAAAAGTTTAGGTGTTCAAATGCAGATATAAATTCCTCTTCCTAAATTTACTTTAAGAGTAGACCAGCCAGTGTTGTAATTTATTATGTTTCGTTTCATGAAGCAGAGGCGTCAGTTGTCAGACAGAATGTCTTGAAAGTTCATATGTTAAAGTTTATCCATCAATTATTTATGTTTAACAATGAACTTGGCTGCAATCGATGGAGCTACCAACCATGTTGTTATATCAGCTCACAAGTTGACACCTGTCTTTCGATTTGACAACGTAGACTGAACTGAAGTAATTAAATAATTCTGAAGTGTCAAAGCATCATCTAAAAGTGGTTTCATGTAGTTGTTTTCTAAATTCCAGTGGACTGTCATGTAATTTTTCGTTACAATGTAGAGATTAGTGATATCAAGCCATTTCGACCCCGAACCAAACTCCGTGTTGGAAATCGAATGTATTGTTATGCCTAGTCAATAAACAATAAAAAAGTAAGTAGAAAGCAAACAATTTTAGCTGGGTATTCCCTGAGATGTCAATACTAGCATATTTGCGATGTAAATCTTCCAATGCCAAGTTAAATATTAGTAGAAAATAAAATAAGGTTCTGTTAAATATTTTGCGGACATTGTTTTATTTTAATAAAAATGTCAAGAAACTCCAGCCTGTAAATAATAATCACCACAATCTCAGTAATAGCAATTTACCTTTCTGTGGCTAAACTAGCAAAACTATAAATGCATTTGTCATACATCCACAGCACAAGCTCATTTCATTTCAGTAACTCGAGAGGTTCTCCACAAAAACATCCCTAAAATGTTATTCCAACGCAGACTTCTAAATGCGCTATTTAGTGACATTCCTGGTCACCCGGCCAGCATTCCCATCACATGGAACCCCAAAAAACTCTGCGTTGATACCAAAGATGCCGTGAAAAGTCGTCGAATAAAAATCCAACAGCACTTCTATACACTCTTCACTATCCTAGCAGTAATTCAAGTAGTTGCAGACTACGATGATATAAATTTCAACAACTTGCCAGCGTATTCTACCACAGCAGGCCATTGTTCGATGGCTTGGTTTCTACACATTGGCAACAGTAAAACTGACGAAATCCTTTTGTTTATCAACGGACTACTTCAACTAGCTAAGAAGCAAGACAGAATGACAAAAAATATAAGAGGAAATCCGAACACTGACATGCTCAATATACTGGAAAAGCTTAATATTGTATTTGCGTTCGTTTTCAAAATTTCTGTCATCTTTGTTCCACTCATGTACGTATATGGTTTACACTGGAATAGCCCTTGTAAAGTGTCACTGATTGGCTCAATGTTTTTGCCTCAGTGTCAAAATCCAATGGTCAATAATTCAACAAACTTCAAAATGGATTTGTTGCTTCAATTTGGATTGCTAGTTTTCAATCATTACATGTTTGCGGTGGCGGCTTATGGGTCTGTTATCTTGCTTTGTTGGCTATACATGTTAGGAATGATCCTTGTGCGTCACGAACTGACTTGGTAAAATTTAACTTCTTTATATTTTAATCGGATGAAAAATATTTTTTATATACAATTTTTATTTCGTTCATTTGCTAGCTACACATCTATTTGCGTATCCCGTGCAGACAAGATTCCAACCGCAAAACAGTCAGCAATCTACAGAGAAATTCAAGTGTTGTCGATTATCAACAACAACATAAACCAGACAGGAATCCTCGTTTTGGTGGTCGTTTGTATATTTGCGTCCGCAACCAGTATTGCAGGATTGACACTATTGACTTGGTCCACGAAATATGTATTCGTCCTTTGTTTCTTTATATTGGTTACGGCGAACACCAATGTATTCTTGGTTATCTGCATTGGAGGAATGGTTGGGCCATATGTGGAATCAAGGAAAGTGGTGGCTTTATTTCGGCATCAACTATTAACATTGCCTCCAGCCGTCATAGGACGTTACTGTCACAAATGGATTCGGAAATACGTCCGATCCTTTTCATTGATAAAAACAATGATCGGAACGAGCAACTTTTTGGAGGAACAGACACCTCTAAAATGTTTGGATGTCTCGATAAGCCTCGCGGTTGATTTTATTTTGCTGCGTGTTTGAGCTTGACTGAAAGTAACAGAATATAAGATATTTACAGTTCTGCTCGTATCAACACAATATTGAGTCTTACAAATTAGTTATTTCCAAAAAGGAAGGTAAATTTAAAGTAAATTCAACTTAACTAATCAAAAAACGTAGTATCTTTTCACGACAAACCTAATCCATAACAACGTAGACAGTTATTACTTAACTTTTGCGAAGTCGGGAAAAGATTTACTACATACTATTACTTGACTACATGCAGCATTCCACACGTTTTAAGGCCGCTGGGATTTTATCTAAATACCCCTGGTATATAGTAGATATTGCTCCTCATCAATAATTTTAATGAAAGATTTGCAAAGCCCTTTTTGCTTTCCTCTTTCAGTTTCAATATTCATTTATGTCATTTCTAGGTAATGGTTGTGGTAAATGGTTTTACTCTGCATAGAGTAAAATCTATGCATACATTTTGAAGAATAAATAACTGAAATAAAACAATTTTTACACAGGTACTCTGAATGAACTGAGATTTGCGTCTGAAATCAACCTTTAATAAAATAAAAAGTAAGCGAGTGCCACAAAAAAGTTTGCACTGGAATGTTGTCAACTTGGAGCATGTAGCGCATCATGATACGAGCAAAAAAGTTGGTCAGTTTGTTTACAACATCATCTTCGTAACGTAGTCTGAAATGCAAGCAGGAGTTGTAACAAGCGTTGTCATAAGCACTTTTGCCTATCACGATATACTCAAACCACAGGTTCTTCATATCCTTGAGTTATAAGAAAATGCATGATGCAGAACAATGCCCCATTTGCATTATACTGACGTACAATAGTCTGCAAGTTATTTTTCCTGCTCCCAGCTACCTTCACATAACTTTTAAAGGCAGACAGTAGGCTGGTGAGCGTTCATGTGATAGTACTGAAATTAATCTTATTATTTTTTTGCAGTAACAAACGAAGCACCTCAGAAAACAATTGTGCAATGCAATGGCACGTCATACTGACAATACTGGGTGTTCATAATATACATAGGCATCATAACTAGCAGCTCCTGCTTGTGTTTCAACCTGCATTTTATGATGCGGATGAAAACGACGACAATGATAAATATGATAATAACGCATTCTATTAAAATGCAAACAACATTACTGCGAATAATTTTTAATTTCATATTCATATTTTTTATGTTTACTAACTCAATACATCGAAGATTCTGTATTTCCATTAAATAATATTCAGTGCATGCAATACAAGTGAAGTTTGGGGGTATTACAAAACATTTGATAATATTTCATAAACCTTTGCAGGTGTGTTCCCCCATTTAGTTCTGGTTAGTCTCCCTGAGCTAAAAGGGTTGAAATTAAATTAATCAGGACAACTGTATACTTTATAATACAGATCCAAATCATGATTCCTTAATTACTTCCAGAGGAAACCAGCATGTTTATTTTATTTCAAGATTGTAAAATTCTAGTCATTGTCATTAT
>JAQGAP010000824.1:0-26289 GCA_034697805.1 Orchesella bifasciata
ATTGATGCTTATAAACAAGCGTCATATTGTCATACACGTATATCTTGACGGAAGCCGATACAAGTGCCAAACTCAGGGAGCACATTTGATAGTTGCTACTTTTTATATTTTCCTCATCACCCAACGGCAAGCTTGGATTTCATGTGAGGTGCAATGCATTTCATTTCAGGCAGACAATAAGTAGTATAATTTAACAACGTACGAAAAAAGAGAGGAGAGCATTTATAGTCCCATTTCAAATCCCCCGTTCGTCCTCTGCACTTCCAAATTATCTGCAACATTCTGAGATACATACGAAATCCTATACATATATGTACTTGCTTCTTGCTCGTGTATGTTTTCTAAATGCAACTGAATCTAAACCTTGATCCTGCTTCTTTTCCTCTTGCATTCCCAATGAATCTCTGTTTTGGTGACACTGTCTTTGGCAATGTTCTTAAAGTAAAATGAATGTAAACTAAATATAGAGCTAGGGGCAGGTATTAGGAAGGAGTGCCGTGTACGACAGTTAATTTACGATTACCTATAGATACTTAATGCTTATACGATTATTGTGAATACATATCGTACTCTGGGTCGGTTCTTGCAGTTATGTGGATATGTACTTTTTGCTTAAAAACAGGATATTGTGGATACAATTGAACATCAAGCTATACAAGTCAATTAAATGATTGCCACCGATCACATCACTGCAACGAAATGGTGAAAATGGATAAATGGCAATTTTTCATAATAGAATAGTTACTTAGCCTTTCTTTCACAATAAAAATTTATATTATTTTGATTCAATCTCCTAAGCTCCTTCGGTTGTTTATTGGTATGGTATGGCAAATCGTAGCCACCAGCCGAGAGTTTTCCTGCTGTTTTCTGAAGCATAATTCGTGATCTATCACTAAAAACTATAGGCTAACTGTTCGAATCCTGCACTTATGTTTATACTTAAAAATCCGTATTTGCAACTTCGTCACAACCAACTTATGCATGTTTGAAATTGACAAGATAACTCATAAAACACAAAGGCTTTTTTACAATGAACTCGGAAGTTTCTAATTTAATATAACGAATGGAAAATCAACATCAATACACATGAATCATGGCCATGAAAGTACAGAAAATAATAATAATAACAAAACGATTTGAGGTAACCTCCAACCGAAGCTGAGCTATTCTTTGCCTACCGTATGATTCAAGTTTCAGAATTTAAGTATGGTATATTACGTATACTAATAAGAAATACGATTAAAACTCACCTATCCGAATGACTTTAAACGAAAGGGAATTATGAGATTTCAGTGATTCATTTAAAGAAGGGTGGACACAATCCTTCAAGGAATTAGCATCAACGAGTTGTCCAGCAATCAAGTGACCAGCTCCATGATGCCCCATGCCTAAAGAAAGCATGGATCCGATGGCACTAACACCTCCATTAACTCCAGCCATGCCTGATGCAATACCTATGCCTATGCCAATTCCTGATGCTACACCTCCACTTAGGCCACTACCACCACCACTACTGCTTTTACTATTAAGGAAATTAAATCGCTGATGACCAGATGTAGGTGTGGTACTTGACGCTGAAGCGGGTGATACTCCTCTTTGACCTTTGGAGGATGTTGGAGCAGCCTGACTGCTTGTTTTTGCTGCTGACTGTTTTTGAAACGAACTACTTGATGCTGCTCCTCTATAACTTTTCCCTAGAAATTCTGCAAAACTGTCGACGGGTTCTGCTGGTGCTGTGGCCGGACCGGAAGGGGTTGGTGATGTTATTGGTTGAGTTGATGCTGCGGTTGTTCCTGCAGATGGGTGCTCCTCACGCTCTTCTTGGATGGAGAAAGCAATTTTAGGAAGCCAGGATTTTCCTTTTTTAATTAGACTGCTACTTTTACTGCCACCTGTGTTGCTGCTGGTACTGGTGTTGATGTTACTACTGCTTCCAAACCCTTGCCTGGTCTCAACCAGGTCAGGTGCAGGAGACACCCTTCTGTTCAGGTTTAAGCGACTCGTTGTGACTGCTGATGAATACCCGTTAGCAAGTGCTGTTTTCGAATCGAAAAGTTGTCCTTCCAGTTGCCTTTGTTGGGACTGTTTTCTGTCAAATGTGTGGAAGCTCACACTTCTTTTTGGTTTATTCTTGGCACTACTTCCATTTGTTTCAATTGAACCCTCCTTGAGGAAGGGCCTGGATACCCTTCTTTCCTCTGTCGCCGATAAGTTTCTATCTATTGCCGCAGGGGTTGAGGAACGGGCTCTGAGCTGTTGCTCGGCTAATAAAGATATCCCTGTTCCTGTTGTAGGTGTGGACCCAGACGTCAATTGTACTCTTCTCAAGTCAGCTACAAGTGACCTTTCCAAGGATGATTCGCGGGACTCGTAATGATGAGTGATATTATGTTGATCACGAAGTTGTTGAGAGAATATGTCGGATAACTCCTGATGTTGAGTTGAAGGTGAAAACTGATACTCCTGGTTGTCAAGTAATTCTGATGAAGACGAGGGTGGCAAATTGCTGTCTGGATCTGGATACTCAGAGATTCTGTTTCCGTTGTCGTCTCGTAACGGGGGTGGTGTTTGTGGCACTACTGGGGAGAGTCCACTTGATCTGCTTCGTGTTGTGTACTCACGGGTAATTAGTAAGGAGATCAAATCGTCTGCCGGATATATAACATACATTGACCACCATTATTGTTGTGACGGACTCGTTTCCACCGACTTCCTCATGATTACATTTTGATGTGTTCATTAATTGCTCCAGTTTGAGAAAGCTGCATATAGTTTGTTGTAAAACTTCTCACTTCACTACCATAAGACTAAAGAAAACTACATTTCAACTTGTAGCTTCCATGCTAATTATTATGCGAGTTTCTTCTTCTTTTACCAGTTCTCCCCATTTTGACACAATGAAATGGATTGGTGCACTTAATGATGAGTTAGAAATTCAAATGTATGTAGAACACTCATAATGGTCACATTCAGGTAATCACACCCAGTAAACGATTACGATTAACTGCTATATTCACGGTCTCCGCCTCCATTGTTTCAGATTCTCTGCAAAAAAACAAAAATAATTTCTTCTGTCACATTGCATCCTTTAGCATTATTAGTTTCATCTGCGAATAATTTCTAGAAACTATCAGTCGCTCCACTAGTCTCATTGGAAATCATTTGTTGCTTAAATTCAGCTTATGAGCTCGTGATTGAGTACTCGAATACATACAGTATTCAGAATTCCTTGTATCTGGCTGGAAAAATCAATTACACCTATAACAAGTGGAATAATTGAATTTCATAGCAATGCACAGTACTTTCTAGTTTAATGAAAGCATCACATGCAGTAATTTTTTTCGATGTCGCTAACTTCCTGTGTAATCTCAATCAACGTATACTAAATACGTTGTACGCAAACAGGCGCAAGGTTGAACTTTCGTAAGGAAAAATTTAACAAAAAACAATGATCCATTCGTGACCATTGAACTTAATTTGTATCTTATCATTGACTAGTTAGTTCTCGTAAAATTGGGAGTACAATATATTCACTCAAAATTCACATTTTAGTGACATTTTTTTTTTCTTATTTGAGTCTACTACACTACATGTAAAGTTGAACTGTCACAGCTTTGAAGCTACTGTGTCAAATTCAATAACTTCTTCGATTTTTTACACATTGGCACTAGTTTGCTGCATATAAAAAATCAATCTTTTGTCGCAATGTGCAGATCATGACTATCATGAGTACTACACAAAAAACAACGAACAAAGAGACTGTATATTCTTCAGCAAAGAACAAACCAAGCATGTCCACAATAACTTTTTTTCTCCCACCGACAAGTCATTACGAGGATTAATCAACTTTAATGCACTTTGCTTGTCAGCTTTTGTCCCTGCCTCTTTGGAAAAAATAGAATCTTTTTGAGACCTTTTTGCTACACTTTTCACCAGCATTATCTGCTGAATTTGTGATTTTTACTTCAGAGCTTGCTCCTTTTGCTAGTGGCTTTTTACAAGATTAAGTATTATCTATTATGTTGCACATAGTCCTTGTGATTGAGATTAATGATCGTTTATACTTGGTGATTTGGTGTGCTATGTGGTCTGATAATGCGAATAATCAGTAAGACAACTGAACTTGAAAGGTTTCACACGACTTTAATAAGAGGTGAACACAGTGAAGTATACTTACCACATGCAAACCCATCTAACCACTCTATACTAACCACCACAAGTACATAATGCATGAGGTATCACTTTCAGTAGCACCAAGTTTCCAATCTATAGTCTCTCACTTCCATCCCATCTCTTATCTTAAGATTGTCGATACTTGGAAGCCAATATATTTCATGAATGCCTGCCCGACTAGAACACCCACCTATCTATACTTACTTTCTCATATTACATAGGTATTTATGCAGCGGTTAACGTTTTGCATATAACGTATATAATGGTTTATATCAAAATCTATATTATAAAATTAAAGCTATATAAGCTTCATGATCGCAGAAAAATGTATTGTGTACTTTACAGTTCTACAGATTACTAAAGATTTCGATTTTTCTTATTCGACTAAAAACATAAGAGGTCGTAGGTTATTGGTGCAAAATATAACAAATCAGAACCAACAACTTTTTAACCGTTAATAAAGCATACTCAACAACCGCTTCAACCCATCTACGTCATTCTTCGTAAAGGTTGGCTATGGTGTGGTATTATTAGCAAAGCTGAACTCATTAGCAGAAAACGTTTTCATTTCACCAATATGGACCATTCTTAAGTATCTTATAATTATATTATGACCACCAGCCAAAAGTATTTGAACTGTTATAACCACCCAATTGAATTTTCTGGTATTCACCTATTCCGGTCGCAACTAATGTATGTATGGCATCTAAAGACCACTTGACAAGCTGTTGAAAATTGTTTTTGCCAAAAAGGCAAAATGGCATAAAGGAAATTTCTGTCTGATACTAAAGCGCAAAGGGTTACGATTACACCGTACATTATTGGTGGTATATGTATGGGAAAGGAAAACAAAACATTTTATGTTTTCCATCTGCTCGAACAAATTCGGCCAAAGGTAAAAGTGCTTCGAGTAATTTCAGTTCACATTGCAAAAGTGGTTGTAGTAGCCACTTGAGTGAAGGGCAATGAGCAGAGGATCCTGTTGTAATTTATTTTATCCTCAATCGTAAGTTACTAAAAAGCCCCGAAAACGCTGCCATTAGATGTTGGATTTTGAGCACGCCTTCAGCAATATAAAGGTTAAAACTGGTTCTTTCTTGCTTTGTATTCTTGCTATTTGTCCAGTGTTTAGCACAGCTGAAAAATAGTAAAAGACACTGCAAAAAATGAGATCCAGCAATGTAATCGCTTTGTAAAGGCGAATTAAAAATAAACTGGAGCAGTCCCTATTGAAAGTACATGATCTCTAGCTACCCCAGTTCAGTGATACCAAAAAGTACGTTTTGACAGTTAAAGAAAGTAAAATACCACGTATATATATAGCAATTACATATGGCACTTTACCTCTTCAAAGAAACATGGCATGGAAAATCCAAGTGAGGTTCTATTTTATTCTACATCAAGAGAGAGGAGTTGAATTTGCATGGAATCGCTGAGGGCTCCTTTGTTTCATGAACAAGTTTCTACATTTTTAATAGAATAGTAAAAATGATGCATTCGATCATAAAGAACGAGTTTACTAAACTGTTCCAGCAGCACTTTAATAGCTGACCGTGTTTCTCATAATAAGATTTCTACTTAAGCTGGCTTTAGGACTTTCTCATTGTTGTTGTTGTCTGTAAAAAAATAGTGGGGTGGTTTTAAGAAATTGGAAAATGAGGATCTTGCTTCTCTCTACAGTAAAACATTGCACACGATTGAATACAATACGAGAAAACAAACCTCCCATTTCAGTCTCAACATGAACCATACATTACTTTCATTATGTGGGGCTACTAGCTCTGTAGTTTTGATTTCAGGCAGCCAAGTAAAAGGAAAACTTATCCATCTTCCTTTCTTGTTTTCTCCTAACTTATGTTGCTTATATATATAGGTAAGCGAGTGAAACTCAAGTAGATTTTTGCTTCCAGTTCCTATTTCTTTATCCCTTCTCTTTTTCCCAACTGAATTTAGCCAAGCATTGTCCAGTGGAAATGGAAGAGCAGAAGAAAGGCAGATTCTAGGTTATCACACACACTCACTGAGAAGCACGATACATTAGCTATTCTCTTTCTCAGACAAGTCTTTGTGACTGTAATTCCGTGTCTTTCCACGGAACTTGCTTCCTCTTTTTACTGTTCGTCTCGGTCACCTTTCTTTCCTTTTAACCTGAGTTTGTGCTCCAAGTCACTGTCTGTGGGGAAAACGTACCTTCAGTAAATTGACTAGAGACGACAAATATACAAAATAAAAACTACGTCGGATAAACCACCTGAGCTTGAGCATGCAGCTGCCGTTAAACTATAAAATTTGCTCCCAATCAGAATAAACATATTGAAAAATTTATTATTGTAAATAATCCCAAAACTGAGCTTTCATTCCCTATTGTGCATGCAAAATAGACTGAAGGGGCAAATGTCGTTTTATAGGGCAAAGCAAAACTTCCTTTGCATTATATTTTCACTCCACTGTAACATTTGACACAATACGCACCATTGTCATAAAATTACAACTGTTTTTTTTTGTACAGCGAGCTTGCAACTTTCAAGCTAAGATATCATTAGCAATCTCAGGTAATAAAGTTAAATTTGTACGAAAATTTACTGTGAACTGCTGTAAATAGTGATTAGAGAAAACTAAATTTTCGTTATGCATTGTCGTAATGCTGTATTTATTATGCCAAAAAACTGTGCAGAATTTCAACATCTCAATCAAATACTGAAAGCAAACAAAGATTGTTATGACTGTAATTTTTAACTTCAACCATTCTTAAATGATAATTCACTACTTTACTGATAATTCATTTTCCATTCTACATTTCAATTTTTCTGCCTTTTAATGCCCTTAAACGGATAGAACATTGAAGAACGAGCAACATTTATGAAGTTAGAGGTCGGAATAGCCGATAACCGACTGCTCCCAAGAAATAAATTGTTAAAAAATATTTTGTCGGTATGTTAAAAACACTAATTAAGGACATGTAAATCTAAACAACTTTTTAAAATTCGTGTTGAATTTTTAATTACAAGGCAGAGTATTAAAAATTTAGCGTGTTCATGGTTGATGGAATCAGCTTGAAAATGCCTAAAATTATCGCGTAGGTGTAATGTAATGCAGTACGATGGCGTTCGGTGAACTTTTTTCATCTCAGTTTTGAAGATTAGGTCACTCAGAACTTTTTATGAAACACATGCTAGCTGAGAACAAAACGTGACAACAATGGCAACAGTAAGATTAAACTTCAAGGTAACACTTGTGCAAAAATAGACCTTTGTCAGTTAAGTCACAGTTCTGAAGTAATTGCAGTAATAAGTAGTATTGCAACATTTCGTATCCTACACACAACATCCGAGTATAATATTCACCAATACAAAACTTTTGACTTAACTAAATAGTGAAAAAAAGTAAAACCGTTATATATCTGACCATCTCTATATATATGAACCAAATGGCAAACTCAAAATCCAACAAAATGTGTTAATTAATACTCTGTAGCACAGCATCTAGTACAGTGACGTGTCTAGTCGAAAACTAAGAAGTTAAAAATAAAGTTAGATGTATGTAATCCAATATTTTATTGTCTCTGCTTGTTAATCATAGCCAATGAGATTATGATTATTTAATTTACACATAGTGTATGAGAAACTCAAGGTTAAAAGCACAACAGATTTTTTCTAACTTTCACCCATTGTGAGGTCCAATTCAAGCTGTTATAAATTAGATCATAATAAGTTGCACCTAAACTTTGTCTGCTTGTCACATGTTAAGAGTTCTGACTGATGGGGTTAGAATGGCTGTAGGTAAACCCTCAATGAATGATTCCAGATTCAAACGGAATGTATGATGTATGCAATGAGCAAGGAGTGAATATGAAAATAATGTCATAGATGATGCAGTCGTTTTTTGGTGGATGATGAATTTCCAGAAGTACAGCGGTGTTTCAATTTACCCCAAAGAATATGAGGAATTGTCAAAGTTATTCCTAGCTAGTCACAAGAAGTGTGGTTATACTAAAAGTACCAAACTAAAATGCTTCTGAAAGTGATCTTTATCAAAGTAGCAGGATCTAGAAGCTACTCGGAAAGTGGAAAAGTTAGTAATGATGAATGAGTGAAGAAGATCCCGAGCATAGGAGTTTCACCTTACTTAGGCTGAACCGCTTCGCGAAATGTATGAACTTTACCAATGCTAACAGAACTGAGCATCAGGCTTACGTACAGCTTCCTCATTTAAATGGGAAACCCATCCAAATGAATTTCCATTGCCATTTATTGACTACTGTCAACAGCAAGACATAACAATCGCATGATGAAAATCCTCACTATAACTTAAACTATGGTTATTGTTGTTTCTAAATTTAAGACCAAGGTTTATAACATCGATAACTTAATCCTTAATTGGTAACACTAGTTTTATCAGACTTGGGATTTTACGGGATTTGTTCGAAAACAAGGGTTTGTTTTCAGAAAATCATGTGATATATAAAAAGTGGAATCAAACTACATGGAAGAAAACTCGCAAATTAGATGCCTAAAAAATTCAATTCCGACAAAACTTTGACCTACTATTACTATGCAATAAATTGTTTTGAATGTTAAGGAAATAAAAAATTTCATCAGCCTGAAAATAAAAATTGTGATCTGTCCCTCGATTTAATAAATAACACATGTCAATGGCACAGTCAACATAAAAATGAGATAAACAAGAATATTCATTGTCAGCCAGCATGTATATGATAATGAAAGTGACGCACATGACAGAAAATACAGACGCTTCTCAGGCTATCCCTAAGCAGCATTTTTCATATCTAACGATCTTCTAAACCGTGATGTGGTGTGGTGTGATCAACAGATAAGTACATAAGTCTTTCTATAAGCAACGAAAACTAATATTGGGAAAAATGTCGTGAGCAAAACTTAATCACTTGAGCACGTTTTCTCCAAGCTTTCATTCACTGCACATAACTGACCAAATGTTGGTGAAACGAAGCGTTGCTCATAATACATTTGTAGCAAAGGCTATTTTCAGAAATTGGGTTTGACGACAAAACAACATTGCAACACAACATAATACATAATATAAGCTGCTGGTCATTGCACAGTTCCATTTCCCCCTCCTACTAGTCAGTTTAGTTTGTCAGCATATTTTATAATACTCTTCAGTTTGTATCACAAAATGCGCCTGTAGCTCAAGTACGACCGACCCATGACATATTCATGACAGCTTTATGTCACGCACCTAAACTGTAAAAAGCTTCTGCCTCTGTCCTTTCCTCCTAGCTATTATCCTTACCTCCTCCACTTTTCTACGTTTCTTGCCCGGAGAAATACTGCTTTGCTTTGGCCTTGCTGAAACGCAATTGATACCTCCCGACAAGACAAACATGTACAAACGTTACGTTACATAAACAACACAAACCTTTCAAATTATGCTTCATCGTACATTCGTACAATCTAAACCACTCCAGGTAGCAAGGAAAACAACCATCGACCTAGTTTCACCGTCAATTACAATTCATGCTGTCTTCTTCATTATCATTAAACATTTTTCTACTTGCGTAGTCGAAATTTACAACGGCTTGCTTTCTGTTTACCTATGTAACCAGCAATATTCAGGAATTCAATGAACCATAACCACAGCACAATGCAATACCACAAGCTTGACATGCCTATGTGATTAGCGTTTAAAATACATCGAAGGATAAACTTGAAAATAGTAAAAGAAATGAGACTGAGAATGAGAATGTAGAGCATGAAACAATGTTTGAGCACTTGAAATGCATAAGTAATGCCAGACTTAAAGGATGTCATTAGTGTAAGCAATTTTCAAGAGCTTGGTTAGGTCGTAGCGGCTCGTTTTTTTGTGCTTGAATTTCTTTAGCAAGGAAAAAGGGCCTATGGTAGATGAGGCACATGTTCAAAGTATGTATGTGCTTTTAGGGTCACGTCATATGCTGATACAGCTAACACTGTAGAGACTAAACCCTAAAACTCGTAACTTAAAATAAGGTGTATACTTTCATATAATGCGGAGTGAGCCCAAGGAGAAAGTTGCAATTGCAATGCACCGAGGAAACCTACGGTGGACTCGGGACTCGGACTTGGTTAGTATTCACAATTCCCACTGTACCGAAATGCAAGAGTTAATACATATATAAATGAACTATGGGCATGAGCAGGTCACTCGAAACACTCTTTCAGAGCCATTCTACTACCTGTCGAGTCCTCCTCAGAAATAACTGGAAAAACACTTAGCTCTCTGCGATATCACAATGATAATGGGGATAAGGGAATTTGTCAGAGTAGAAAATAGAGATAACGATGTCCCTTGCAATTTCCTCTTTTCTTTCTTCATTATTTTTGCATTAATTCGAGAAAGGTGACAACTGTCTGCAGAGAAGAGCATACATAGCGATAGCATAGTGTAAGGAAACGAAACTGCTTATTCAAAGTAGATTGATATGAATTTCTCAGGAGAGTTGTTTGACCAATTGACGGAGCTTTTACGGCTGGCTATACTCTTTGCATTCAGTTGAAAGTCGTACAGTAGTCATAAATATATCGTGGACTCCCGTGTGAATCTAGTTAGCGATTCTAACGTTCAAAGTGAATTGATGAGATTGATTATTGCGTTGAGTTGAGTTAGGTACACTATGAGTTTCATGCGAAATACAAATACAAAGTACGTATGTACTCATAATACTCACGGACCACATCAGAGCAAAAAAAGGGATTTTGAAATTGAATTTTGATTTGAAAAAACCGTGTGTAAGATAATAAAATTACGGAAGGGTTTTTTGAGATTTTTCCTTTCTGACTTCACTTCACATGCAATGTGCAGCCTGCAAACACCGAGGTGAAACTATACAGACTGTATTATAAGTAATACGTGATGCTTTACTCACAATCAGAGACAAAACCTTTTCTTGAATTTTCCGTCTTATAAAATTGAATATTATGCCTTCAATAATTTATATATAGCTGAATTCTTTCATACGTAGATGATTGACAAATGGAGTTGACATACATATATCAAGAAAATGATAGTTGCCGCGGCTTTACGAATTCAATATCATGTCTGAGAGAAAGGATAAATTTGAGGGCTGGCTTGATTTGGTGACATGGAACTAAAATTGATGTGATTTGAGAAGAATCGATGTGTAGAGAATCCAACCTGTGATAAGGCCATTTTTACTTTTAACGTAGATGTATGTATGTATGACAGTATTGAATAATTTGAGACACTTCAATTGGAGCTCATAGTAGGTTCATAATATAATGCCAATAGCTCCTACAGTCCAAAAAAGGACAATCCAATAAAGTCTTTCTCTAGTTCGTATGTACTTACCGTGGAAGCATTGAATTGAGGTTCACTACACTCGTCTAATATGCAGCACTGCTGACTGAGATCAGAATGAATCTGATCGAGTGTGCATCTGACATTTACTATAAAGCCGAATCGGAAGGGAATTTTTTTTTATTACACAAAGTTCTCTAAAAAGTTTTGGAGAATTCATGTATTCATGCTCTACTAACTGTGGTTGTATATTCCACAACTGCTCAAACATATCATCCACTTCATTGAGATTTTTCCTTGCGCAAATCCCTTTACATCTATATTGGACATTGACAACTTTATCTCTAGATTTCACACATTCTTTCATTTCTTGGAAATTGGTGACAAAAGGCACGCCATGGTATGTATTGTTGTTTGTTCAAATACTATCATATCATCTAAGTGTATAGGTGCAACAGAAATGTACATGCATCTTTACTTCACGAGTCGAATTGAATAAATGCTCGCCATGTTGCAACGCTTATACTACAGATATTCCATGCGGATAAAATTCTTCTTCGACTTTTCGAGTACATTGTTTGCTATTGCTATTTCATAACTCTATACTCTCTCGACAAACTATATATTTATCACATTTTCATCCGTTTGTTGTGTGCGTACACTACCAACGATCGAAGCAGATTAATCGAGAAAGGAGGTAAATTTTTAGCGGAACTAAAAAATAATTTTCAGTCCTGTTATAAATCGTTTTTCTTGATGTATCCCTATACATTTCTAAACTCGCATACTGCGTACTGTTTACATTTCACGGAGATTGTGATCTGGCATTTAATCGCACTTCAAAAATGTAAATACCGAAATGAAATGACTGTGCACCAACAGGGCAAAATGTTCGTACTGTGCTATTATTCATGGCTGTGTCGCAATATAAAATTCACAACAGCTCACAAGATTTTAATCTAAAAAGCTGTATTGCCCATGTGAGGAAATATAAACCCACACTTTCTCCACCTCTCGAGCTTGTCTTACCGGATAGAGTGGTTGCAAAACCAACAGTGGAAAGCTATATAACGACTTTCCGGTCACCCTTCCTTTCATTCTGGTGTATAATGTGTTATTCGACGATAGAAAGTACCTAGGTAAAACATGAACGATTTTAACATATATCTGAATCTACTTCGGAACCATTTGTTTGAAAGTACAGCCTGGCACAGTTCAAGTAAGTATTTACATTTTCCGCAAAAGTAAGTTTATACAACAAATCTATCTGTATCAGTTCATTATATATTTGCCTTTCAGCACTACTAAAAGCTAGCATCAGTCTCCGGGGTATTTTGCTCATTAGATATCATACAGAACAGAACGTAGACGATACTCTCCACAAGTGAACCTACTATCATGTTAGTGGCCTTCTGCATTGAAATTAAGATAGAATGTTATTATTTGTTGATATTGTGTAACTCGCAACGAAACATGCTAAGGTCTCAGTGTCCCAAGAGCAAAACAGCCAATGTTTAATATCCCAACTACTCGTACAAGTGTCCTCCAAAGCTCACGTTTAATGTGTTTCTCACAAGTCGCGTCACAAAGTAACATGAATGTGTGTTGCTGCATGCTGATTCGAAACTACTAACCACTTACCATGAGCCAACGAATCTATTTCCCAGGTCGAATTTGATTCGGAAAATGGTTAAGTGGCTGAAATCCTAAGTGTCTCAGACACCAGAAATTACACGAGAAGGCGTATACGATATGATATGTACGTGTAGAACAGACAAACCGTGAAATGTCTAAGTTCATGTAGTCACTTCACATTTCATGATTTTTCGCTTTCACCCTATAGTTGCTTATTTTTACACCATCATCATACAATTCAAAGCTGCATACAACCTCACTTTTATCATTATCACTACCACACTTTTCCCACTAAATTCAACAAGAAAGCCTTTGTTGTACATCATCGTCAGAAAAGTGATGTGTTAGCCAGAAAAAATGCTTTGTACAAAAGACGGAAAACGCAACAGTGAAAAATAATGTGTGTATTTCTGTACTTGCATGTGTGTAAAACTGTGTGGAGGACAAAAGCAGATATAGGTATACATTTTGAAAGTAGAAAGCTGAATGTCAAGTCACAGAAATGGGTTTAAGCAGCATTGAGCTTGACAAAGCAAAGAGAGAAAGGAATAATAACTCTATTTTGCACAATTGTGAGCTGTTTCTCTCTCTCTGTCTATAATGCAATGCTCCGAAAACACACAAGTCACTACTACTTCTTGCTTTGAGACGAAGGTTATGAGTACGTACGTGCAGACCAACTTAATATGAAGCCGTCTCAGCATGATACACAACGTAATATACTTTATTCAACATCGAATGAGTAAGATTTACCATGTGCAAAGCCCGAATAACTTATTCAAAAAAAATCTCACATGAAAACGAATGATGTGCACTGTACTGAGCCATAATCACCACGTTAAGAGAAATACATCCGACGGTTTTGGTTTATTAGGTACTTAAAACCGTCTCAGTCAGTTTCCAAATAAAATGTACAGCTTATGCTTTAAAGAAAGAACGCAGACTGGCATTGGCAATAAAAGTTCTACGCGAAGCAAACCATTTGATATGTAAAGTAAATACATATAAGTAGTTATAAATGTTAAATAGCATATATTTGGAACACTGCAACCTGCGACATTTCATTAGTATCTTTCCTCGAACTTTTCAAGGGACTCGAGAATAAAGATACAATGCGATTTAACAAGGTGAATCGCATTGTATCCGACAATCCGTAATCCGACAACGACCGTAAAACATAATATTCGTAACGCTACAGCTAGTATAACGGTTGTAGTATATGTATGCAATATAATTCTTTCCAATACGTCATTTGTGTCACTACTTGTTGCAGTTTCCCAAGAATTTTGTAAATTGCTTAAGTAAATGTATAACCGTTCTATGGATTCATATACATTAAAATGCAAATGACCATGCTGAAAAATATCCAGAAGACGGATAATACAAGCCAACCCTCATACTCAAGCAAAGTGAAGAAATTGGGAAAAGAGAGAGAGATTAAATCTATAAGCTTCTTGCCATCCTTTTGCTACCTAATCAGTCTATTCAGGTTTTGTGGGGTTCAGTTCAGCTCTAACTTATTTCCCTTAATAGAGAACAATTCTCGGAAGTCAGTGTCATCTGTCTGTATGTTGATGCCTGAATGAGATTCGTTTTGTTGGGGCCTGACGAACAGCCATGTTATTACTTAATTAAGTCATATGCGAACCGTAAAATCTATAATGTATTACTGCTACAGTTTATAGTAAGATTATTGGGTTAGTTAACTAAGGTAAGTGGTATCTATTCCACAGATAAGAAAGAGAAGTCATACATAGTGGTTTTCCTTCATCCGACATTTATCATTCCTCAGTATTAATTTCTGGTGTCATTTAATTAAATCGTTTCAGAAACTTAAAAGTCATTAACTTTCAAAAGTTACAGTTTAACTAATCTTCAACATAATCAATACCTTCTAAAACTTATACCCATTTATATCAATTTATAACCATAAAATATAGGAAACAAATGCACTGACTTTGATGTCAGCTAAGTCTAACAGTTAAATAGTCACAGTTGCCTAAACTTGTACAGGGTATAAATAGAAAATTTTGTTCTTTTGATGACTACAATATGTTATATATATGACGATAGTGATAACTTTTAATTTTATCACGCATAAACTTTCCTAATCCCTGTCCTTTATGTACGCCTTGGGTAACATCATTGCGACGATCATCAATCGTAGATAGCTTATTCCAAATTCCAATATGTAATATTGGACCAGAATCAGACGTAATGTGGAATTCAGAATTGGAACAATACTATAGTATTGACATCATTGCACCACGGTGAATACCAAACTTTCATGCCAAAATTTTCTTTTGTGCTGTATTATTCTATATGTAAAGTTCCATATTCTTGAAGTGGAGCATGGAATCATTGATCACATTTGTTTTACTAGCTCCAAAACACATGACCATTGAAAGTAATCCTCATTCAGCTGCATTCTCTTACTCCGATTTAGAGAACATGCTAAAAAAGTTTTTATCGGCAAGCAAAACAATTCTCACAAGAACTCACCATATGTGAGCTAAGTTTGATTACAGCCTTTTATTCAACTTTCTGCAACCAAAGCAGAATAAATGCGAATTTGTTATATGTATCTATGTTATCGTATTGTTAGTATCGAAATGCCGGCCTGGAAGTAAATTCATGAGTTCTTTGGGTTGTTTAAATTACATACACGAGCCAAATTCACTTGGATATGCTTATACTACGCAATATAAGATGTTCATTTTCACTCCTCAAGTCACGAGTCTTAATACTTCTGTTGAGTTTCATAATACGAGAACTGAGAATAGACCAGATGGAACAAGCAAGCAAGGGATCAAATGAAATGGTTAGGTGTTCAGTTGAAGCTTTGTGCTGCATGAGTTTTATACATTGCATGTATGAAAGTGCGTAAACTACAAAAGCAGTCGTTAGAACGGAAATAAGTTGACATTGTCAATAATAACACATTAATAATGGTTCGAATTCACATTTTCAAGTCCAACATTTCTAAACATGGTTTAGATAAATATAATATAGAATCTAACTTGATTTTTAGGTCAAAATAGTTAAAGTAAAAATAGTTTCTGTCTTCCGTATTTTTAAAAATTATCAAACTTTACAATCCCAGGCATTGGAAGCTTGAAGGGCAACATATTTTGTCACAAATATTGTGTTTAATTTATGTTCATAAATATTCATTTCAGGAAAACTTCCAAATATTGAAACTAAATGCTGTTCAATGTCTACATGTCGTCATATATTGCATTATAGAATGTACAATTCCGTTCCTGCTCCATCGATATTTCATGACAGTGCAACGTAAAAATTCTCGGGGTAAACATGTACTTTTATCAAAATGGTAAGAATCCAAATGGATCTTTGAACATTTGTTGAAACGGTTGAAACTTTGGAGAGCAAAAATACTGATGCACTTTACAGTGTTAAGTTAACACTAGCACGCATGTACTCGGCAGCAATGCCATACCACCAGCCACCAGGCTTTATCCCATGAGCAGAAAGACAAGCACAGAAAGAAGACAACAGACAACACAGGAAAGCATTGAAAAGGATTTTAAGCGTTTATAAATAGTTTTCTAAGCTTCAACTCATCTTCGTTTTTTTACTGATTCATAGTCATTTATGCTGTATTCATTGCTAGTTAGCTTGTATTAGTAGAAGCATTATTCTGAAAACGAAACATCATGGTAGAAATATAAAACGCAACGTGATGTATAGTTGAAAATATTGCCACAAGCCAACTTATAAAGCCATACATGCCATGTTGACAGTACTTCGAAGTGGTTATATAGCATCTTATTTTTGTGAAGTCAAAACCGAGAACGTTGCACAATTCGGTGAAGATTGAGGAAAAAACCTAAAATAAGTATATAAGTATGGTACGTAGCTGGTGCATATAGAACACATTTCGATTCCGTTGCTTACATAGAATTTATTAGGCAGTGCCACATGTTTACGATGTACGAACATTATTTAAAATTGACAACGATCAAAATGAACCAAATATCAAGCAGAAGGTCAGTTAGACATATATACGTACATTTCATTAATTAAATATTAAAACTATTAAAATGTCCGGTGTAATACTGTCAAATGATACGCCAAACAAATTAAATAATTATCAGAAATGACAAACCCTAATGAGTTGAAAAGGGTTGGAAGGCAGAATTAGGTAACAAAAAAAAACAAACCTGCAACAAAACATATCTCTCTTGGTCATACACACTAATTGCTGAATCGAACGAAAATGATAAACTTGGAGAAAATTTCCAATACATCTACCACGAAAAAATCAGTAAAAAAATATTTCATCTTGCTAAAATTGAGCAGTCAAACTTATATTTGTTTTATGTACGAAATATTTAAAACAAACCAGCGTGGTGAGTACTTGAGACTAGGTACATTCACAAGTGTTGAATTACAATTTTGATTTGAAAGTATCGTCTATACCAAACTTAACCCAAATGCAAGTTAAGTTCGCGTAGTATCGGAATATTGTTCTAAAATTTATCAGTCAAGTCAGTATACATCTACATGTATGTAGTAGATAAAAGAACACAGTATTTCTTAGATCAAACGGATGCCCCTTGTTCTTTCAAACGATTGACGCTTAATTCTATTGAACGAACAGAGTTTGATTTGAATAAACTTCTATGTAATTCACTTGCCTTGTCAGTTACACACTTGTTGTTAGTATACACATGACCATACGTTGTAAGTATACATACGTAACATGTATCGTATCGTATCAAAGTAGATTTTTTTTGCGAATTTTCCTCTTCCTCCCATTTTATTTTTATGCACTCCTCACAGAACACTATGTGCGAATGCAATACAAACACACAAAATGTCTTTCAAAAGGCGGAAAAAGCAAGGTTGAACATATCAAAATCAATGATTTCCTTGGACCAGACCAGAGATGAAACCCGAACGTAGAAGAACTGGCAAAATACAATCACTCTGCAAAGTCTGTTGTGAGAGAGGGTCTGTTTGGTAAATCACATTATAATAGTTATTATTACTGCATCCTTCGTTTGTTCTTTTCACAGCTGCCTGCCTTTTATTTCCTCTTAAAAATACTTTTACTAATGCAATGCCCAACAGACCGATTTGCTTATATGTATCGTCATCAACAACATGACATTAGTAGAACATTGGATACTGTACCGTAACGCATACACTTATCAGATCACAGAAGAAAGTATGTAAGCCTTTATCATGTATTTTTTTACCTTCCACTGTCTCGTTTCGACTCATAAGATTTTTATCTAGGCTTGTCTGCATTTGTATTCATGCAACAAACACAGTTTAACAACTCACTTTCCCGTAATGATTCAGAAATCAGAATTTGTCTTCTCTGCTTTCAGTTTGTTTGAATTTAGTTACGTTACGATACGACCTATCCGAAACGATTCAAACGGAAACTAGATACGAATGCCAATGCAACTTGCTTTGTCTGACAAGTATACGTATGAGTGTAAATGTAAATACACATACCTATAAAGTCTACGTATTGTAAATTTAAAGAAATAACAATCCCCTCCGAGTCATTCGATATAAGGGCATGTAAGCTTCTTTATGTGTTGTTTCAACCTTATTATCGAGAACATAATTTTTAGCCTTTATTACTTGTTTCATTTTACTCGGATTTTATCGATCTATCACAGAAAATTTGAGCTTCTCGACTATCACAAGCATGAACAAGACTTCAATAGCATGAAACATAGTACGACGAAAGACGGAAGACGAAAGAGGTAAAAGTTTTTTTTATTATGCAAGGAAATGCTGACATAACATATGACTTGACCGTCAAGCAAGAAGATTCACAAGGTGCAAATAAAGATTTGGTTTTGAATTCACAAAGTGTTCTCAAATCGAAGAACTCGACTTGCTTTTGGAGATTTTGTAACGGAAAGACGAAAACCCGTTTCGCTTCCTAAACTTTCTTACAAGAATATACCTTAAACTAATGCTGCTGTAGAGAAAGAAGCTGACCAGTTGGAAAAAGTAAAGGAAAAATCGAAGAATAAAAAAAGAGCACATGTATGTGAAGCCCAAACATAAACGGATAGATATAGAGAAAGAAATAAATTAAATTACTCCGTTAAGCCCTGAAAGATAAAAATGACGTGGCGGTGGTGGCATGGCATATGCAATGCCGGCAACGTTACACATGTCTGCATACAACATGAAAGGAACGGATGATTTGAGATTCAATATTCTTCTAAAGTCCATCAGAATGGCAACAACAGAAGGCCAAAAACAAACTGACAAGGAGGAGTCCATGATATTACAAAAGTAAAGTATATAAAATGGAAAGCTGTACCAGAACAGCGAACCTTCTCTCCTTTCTATGGTATACTTTTATGTTGTATTTATGATACACTTCGGTGCGCTGCTAGTAGGTTCCATTGGGCTTTGAAGATAGACCCATATATTGAAAGATGGTTTGAGTCAATTCACGTAGCTCAAAAAATCCCAAAAAGTTGCCAGAGTATGTTTCAAGATTTCAAGAGTGATATAAAAAGCATGCTACGTCATCGCATCTTAAAGGAAGAGGAAGGAATATCTACATATCTCAACGAAATGACTAATAAAATTGCAAATTATTCGAGGGTTATACCAAACTATTCATCCTTTTCTTCTGAAAATAGCCAATAAAGCACACAGTTTCCTTCAGATAAAGCACATATAATCTTTCTCATCCACTTATGAGGATGCAAACCACACAATGCGGCAACCATTAGTTGTATGTGGCGTGGCAAACGAAATCCCTCAGTTTCGTATCTCAGCTCAAGAGCATTATGTAAAATACATAATATGGATAAACATCCGATATTCTATACTTTTTCTCCAGCAATTAGTGACGCTATTGTCGGAAAAATGCATTTCTGTAGAGAAAGTAGGTTTTCATCATCATCACAAAAAAAAAGACTATGATGATATGATCAAGATAATGTATATGCGGTTCATGTGCAACAACCATGCAAATAATTTGGTGTTTCAACCCATAAATAACTCAAGTCATGTCTACCAGTACATATTTCATCTATGCCTATTATACGGCTTGTCCAGAAACGACTTAGTAGAGCTTTTAGCAGGTTTCTTCACTCTTTAACCCTTATTGCTTGGCTTTCATGACAGAATTATATATCAAATACCAAAGAAATTATTCATCAGCAGTAGTCAAGTCACATTCTTTTGGAGGCTGGAAAGCAACTGAACAGCAACAGCGGTAGCAATCATCATATCCTAGTTGACACATGTATTGTCAAATCGGCAAATTACATGTTTTGCACGTTGAATAAAATTGGGTGCACATGCACATTCTCGGTGTAAACAATAAAAGCCAGACGTCATGCAAAATCCTAGCATCTGCATTTAGCTAGTGTATGGCCTTACGTACTTACGTTGGTAGACCTGCTAAAACACCAAGACCAAATACCGTATAGGATGACGGATGCCATGTCAAACTAGTTTTCCCGACTCAGACTCAGGTAAATGGATTTAAAAAGAAATATACAAATGCATATATAGATAACTACACCTAGAGTGACTCAACTTTCTCACACAACCGTAATATTCGGGGTTTACGATCCGAAATAAAAATTTCTTTCATCGAACCGGCTACAGATAGTAGTGGAGTGGGCTGGAATGGAATACACTTGTTTCGGATGTTGGACGTGTTTCAGATTATTATAAAAACTTCAGTCAAGAAAACGTCAGTCGTGACAAAAAGCGCGTGCCGTAACGCAATTTTCGACCAAACCCTATAAATGTACATTAGCATTAGCAGCAGCAAGACTTAATTGTTGGGAACTCTTGGTATTATCGAGCAGGTAGAAAACAGGTAGCCATTCTTCGTACTTTGCCCCATAGCTTCTCTATTAGAACGCTAACCATTGCCTAGTCTGGTCTGAGAACTTCCTTATTTGCCATTATTTACGTAATAATGTAATCCGTATAATCCTTTTTAAATCATCATTAATAATATTTATCAAAACGTTACTCAACATACCGCATGGAACTACTCCAAGGTATCATCAACTTAAAGTTTCCTCTTATCTTCGCCCTCATTCATAAAAAAGAACGGCGCAGTTGTGATGTTTTGTACTTGACAAAAACTAGAAATCAGATGCACTACAACTTGAGCATCCACTCCTCCTTTATAAATTTCACTTTTGGAGATTTTTCCTGCTGATAATGATGATTGTTACGTGACGTTTTTTTACGTAACACTTTGTAAAAATGTCGATGATTATCGGTCAACGATGCTCGAGAGTGCGTTGTCACTTTCTTGCAATTATTTAAAAACTTATCATTTGCAACGCGACGCGACGCGTACTTATTTTAATTAGGTACAATGGCGTGATAAATACACACAGATGGTTGGGCACTGCGTTTTGTCGTTTTTACCCAAACCCAGCCCCCTGATTGGCTGATTGATGTTTTCCTTTTCGGCTTGCTACGCGCGCATGCACATCGCGATCATTTTTTATCATTCATTTTTGTGCAAATTAAAATCTCTGTTTCCTCAGTTCGGAAATGAATGCAGGAGACAGAGGGAGGCTTCGAGTTTGGTTTGAGATGTCGTTCCGTTGATGTACGAAAATAGTGTCAATAAACTCTATTGTATGCTGCTTCTCGTGCACACAATTCCTTCTTCTGATTATTTATAGACAAGAAGAACAAGAGGAAGGAAAGTTACGTTGGGTTTCCTCAATTTTTATGGACACTGCACAGAGTTAGAGCTGAACTGTCGTTTAGGATTGAATGGTAAGTACTATGTTTTATCCTGATTACAGCACTTGTAACATGTAATGTGGTAGGGATAATTAAATTTGAAAAACTTTACTAAAATTGTACAAATAATGTTTGCGGATTATGTAAAAAGTAGTGGATTTCACTGAAATTGTTACCTTGTTGGGTTATGTAATTGCTAACCGAGTGGGGGCAATGATATGAGAAAGACACAGACGAGTATGGTTAGGTAAAGTATTATGCATAACAGGAAATTTTTTATGTGTACATTATGGTTATTTAATTAACACAGTTTTTTGGAAAATATAATGTAGAGAGGGGACGTAGGGCAAGTGAAGTTTTCCGTTTCAAATGAAATTGGAACACTATGGTTGGTGGTGATGGTGGTAGTCAACAAGAGTAAACTTTTTTTGTGTGGGGTTCCTCCGTACAAAAGTTTCGTTCGTTAATTTTAAAGGGCTACACTCTGTAGTAGTGAAAGGAGACGGATGATGATAATAATTAATCCTTCAACTGTTTTTTGAGCTGCAATTGAAACAAAGTATATAATAATGTCGATGTCCTATTCTGTCCTAAGATAATTGTCCTTGGAGTCGCAACTTTAATTCCGTAGGATTCGCTCAATGTGAATAATTTGGCAAAAGGACGCTTCAGTATTCTGGCTCACAACAGGGTATATGTGATACTCACTCAATTCAATACGCTCACGTTGGAAAATGTGTGGTGTGGTGGATTACACGATGAGGTTTTTTGTATCAAAGGTGGACAGGGCACAGCAACTGCAACACACGGGTAAAATACGAGTCTAACGTTACGATACGCTGAAAACAAAGCTACGACGAGAGCGTTGCAATATGAACCGACAACCGACCAGAGTCAAAGTGAAAACTGAAAAGGTTTCCTACAAGAAATACTGGTAAAATAGCCCCAGTTAGCAATGTTAGCATCATGTACATATTCAAACATTTTTCGGATAGCAATGTGTGATGGTGGATTGGAATGGATAGAGGAGTCGCGTTGTACTCTTGTGGAGGATGCCTCGCATGGTGTTCCCATACCGTAACCGTTTGCTTACGCTCGTATGGAACATTTTCCCCCGGTTTGCTATATTTGTTTGTATGGACGGACAAAGTATGTATTGAGAAACGACAGAACATTATATTAGAACGGAGTCGAAAGACTCTCGTGCATACACGCACTCACTTTTTCTTACCTATCCCACTATTTCGGGATTCTCGGGGGTTTCATGCAGTTCTTCTTTTACAGAAGTTTTGGTGACGACAAATAGTATAAAATAATACGAGAAAAATAATATTTGAGGAGCGATATTGCATAAATGTAGTTTATAAGAAATAATGGCTCACTAATATACAAACAGTGGAACATACATATAATGTAATGTGCATTTTACAACCAAAACTTCACTTGATTTTAAATGGGTTGCTTTCTGGCTTGCTTGTCTTTTGTCACTTCCAACTTCATACTTGCCTGCTGAGTTTTAAGAAGCTCTGCTGTACACTCCTTTCATACTCTACAATTACGAAGGCATGCAGAAGTTTAACTGGGTATTTATAGCTGTATCCTCTGTACTAGAGCAGCTTGGTAGTATGTACTTCATTGAAAGATATCACTTCTCTGTAGGTGGTTTTAATTAGGCAGAGGGACAATTGAAACTAATTGATAGTGACAATGAAGCTACCGGTATAGAATTTGCGAATGAGTAACCTTGTAGTAATTTAAGTCTCTTGATGGACTGTTTCTGATTTTAAAAGTAGAGTGGATTACCTCTAATTATTTTCGTCTCGCCCTGATAAATGATATCGTGATCTACCTAAATAACCTAAGTAGAGCAGGTTCTCGAGTTTGCTTGTTTCTGGTACTTTCATAGAATTTCAATTAGGACTATATTCAAGAAGTTACTGTACCTCTTGTTGTGTAACATTGCCCCATACATATCTACTAGCGATAATTAATTTACCATTTCTTGTCTGCGCCATGATGCCACTTCATTATATCTAACTTCGCCCATTTCATTGTCTAGTAATCGGCTTAACTCCTAAGGGAAGACTTTCTCCAAGGCATAAAACTCCTTGCAGTGGAGCATTAGGTCATGCTTTGATCTTTCTAATTAAGAGAGGAACTAAGTCTATCATGTAGTTGATAGTATATACTATCTAGGTATGTTCTGATCCACTGTGTGAAGACATATTTTAAGCATCTATCATTATCATCCAATTCATTTACAGATTAATTCGCTTGTAAAAAATAAGCTTGCAACAAAACAGCGCACATAAGCAGCCCGGAAATAATATGCAAGATTCACTTACTGCAAACCCGTATGTAAACTTTACTGCGTAAAGATTTGCAAAGCAGGCCCAACTAGTAAAAGATTGTAATGGAAATGATTGTATAGAGTCCGAAACCTTATGTACATTTTACAACTTTGCAATGACTTTGATAACTGAATTGACAAAAAGAAAGTAATGCCACACATTTCGTTTCCTTTTGCTCCAGGATTTTTATTTGAATTCCAGGTTTCTGGAATTTTATGTTTCATAAATACGGAAAAACAGAGTAACATAAGAAAGTAAATGTGAAAAGAACATAAGTATATGTTGCAGAAAGTTTTGTACTTCCATGTCCTGCGGTCAAGTTTTGATGATATTCGTCGTTAATTTCAAAAGTTGATACTTTGTTGTGATTCTCCGCAATATTGGACCCAAACATTGGAAGGTTATGCCTCATATTTTCGCCAACTTTCACAAGTACATCATTTGGATTTTGAGCATTATTCTTCACCTTTGAGCATCCAGCATCCCAATCATCACAGTCATCGTCCTCTTGTGTATCCTCGTTGCTTTCTATGGCTTCATTTTTGTTAGTTTTATAAATTGTTTCTTGTTCAAATGAATTCATTGATGAATCTTCATCCTCAACCAGTGCATCTGCACGATGAGTTGTACGCAATGTTTTGGCTGTAAAATTTTTTCCACAAATGCCAACTATCTGATAAACTGTATATTTAGTCATTCCTGGGATTTCAAATGATTGGGTAACTTCCTTTTCAAGTCCCAATATTTCGTCAATATCGGAAAATCTAAATTTTTCGATTACAGCCTCCGCAGAAGAAGTTTCCTTCAATTTTTTTGCCTTTTCCTTTAAAAAGCCAGCGGAAGCTTCAAAGCTGAGATGTCCGGGAAAGTTTGTTAAGCCTACTTTTACTCTGACCCTATGCGTCTTGACTTGTCGCTCCCTATTTTCCAAATCCACAAGAGGTACTTCATCGAATACAAATTTGAATTCGCAATCTTTGGAACTTTCACTATTTGTTACATTAACTCCACCCAGTGAAGAATTGCTATCAAGATTAGCTTGCGAATCATCTTCCATATCTGTTTCCGTTGAAAATATTGGGTGGGCTTTCGCAGAATCTAGTATAGTATGTATAAATAATGTACCAATGATGATCGAGGTGGAACATTGAATAGTATTGTCCTTCCAAAATTTCATTGCAGGATTTTTTAAAACAATTTTATTGGAATTATAAAGTATTAAGGAAAAATAGTTCTGAATTTATGGAAAAAAATTCGATGAGTCAACTGGCTGGCACGTTAAGAGTGAATATGGCTTTAAAACAAACTGGATAACAAAAACAAACTATATCAGTTGTCATCAAAATGCATGCACAAGTCGTGTTCATTGCAACACATAACAATTTGCTATGCAATATCACCATAAATATCATATTAAATATTTACACGTTCCTAATAGATAAAGAATCTTATTATCTTCAGTCCATTATAGACTGTATAGTCTTTTAAAAACTGTGCTGCTTATATATTGGGGGTAGTACTGCTTTTTTGAGGTGACAGACAGCTTGATTGTATTGTGAATGATTTCTGATTGTACTCGTTAGTAAACACTTTGATTATCAAAAATACTTTATTTGGACAAACATTCAAGTTGGTAGATGACAAGCTTTGAAAATATTGTAGTACCATAATCAAACTTATGTTGTCGGTTATACGCTTATGCTGCTGTGATTTTACATATACATACATGGTACTTTTACTTGATATAAATAACGCTTTTGCATTACATTACATTACAGAATTTTATTAGCTGTTACCGTAATTTTATAGTCGCTTCGTAGCCTATAATTTGGATTGTGACAAGGATATTTTGAAAATTATCATGCAGGACCATGAAATTAGTTTACTTTAATCATCTAATTCACGCGTTCAATGCGCACACAGGCACACGCATTGATTTCAGTATTGCCTCGAAAAAATGATAGTAAATTACGGTTCTTTATCTGAAAACATTAATTAAAAGTAAGGGTACCGCCCTGATACGGGCTGAAGATCGTTGTAGTTCAAGTGCGTAGGATATCTCACTCACCTTTACAAATTTTCAATGTAATTCACCAGAAGCCCTTATTAATACTGAGCA
>JAQGAP010000825.1:0-26275 GCA_034697805.1 Orchesella bifasciata
CGGTGTTTGATTCCGCTTTTAACTGGGTGTGTAACGTTACAAGTTGAGTGTGTGAAATTCACAAACAATTTACATAATCAGTGTTTATAGAAAACATAGTTAGAGAAGAACTCTTTCAAAAAGGGGTGACGTAGTTTGATTTATTTGTCTGCATTAGTTTTCAACTAGGCAGTTTTGCCAAGTGTGACGGAGATAACATAATCTTTAACCTGAAATTCGTGAAAGGTAAGAAAACTCGTTTTTTTTAAATCATGATATTTTGTGTGAAAAATTTTGGGGCGATGTGAGACAAGTATATCTAAACATCCGGGAAGTGACCGTTCATTTTTCTCACAATATGTAATAAAACCAAGTTAAAATGTACCTCGTTCATTTTTCTCTATATAATTGACAACGTTAACATTCAATGACCTTTGAAAGTTTATTTATCATTCTACACTCCCTTTACATAAGGCCGGGTAAAAATATATGTGTGATTATGCATCTTGGCATTCCAAATCCAACTTTTCCTCCATTCAACCATCATCATTGGAATATATTTTGAAATTCAAATGTGAAGAAGAGAAAAACAAAACGTTAATCCTGAACATGTGCAGCGAAAGATAGCATTGACACATTCACAAATAAACATTCCTTTCCGTCCGTTTCTGTTTCCTACATGAAGGGCGAGGAGAGGAATTTGCTATTTTCTCATTTCATTCTTGAAAAAACAAGCTGAATTTATAGTTTACGGCAAAACTAACACCAAACCATAATGTAAAGGTTTTACGCCGTTGCAATGGGGAAATAACGGCAAAAACAAAAAGTCTCTTCGTACAAATAAGCTTTTTGTGCGCTTTTCTTGTTCTATTTTGTCAATTTTCGAGTTCGGCTCGCCATTATTTTCTATTCTTCGAGGCTCTAACTTTTCTCGCCATCATAATTCTGATGGAAAGTAACAGAAGACACTTGAACTGTTTTTTATTCGAGAATGATCTTCAGCCGAAACGCCTTGAGTCACAATCATGTATATTTTATACAAAACCAGACATGATAGTTTGCGTTGTAAGCATTAGAAATATAACATTTCCGGAAATCGCAGTTGAATGGATGAATAAATATTGACACAGTTTAAAACGGAATAAGAATCTTGTAAGTCCTCGCTTTCTGGCTGATTGTCATTGTCAATCCATTTTTCTAGCTGGGACCGTATTGTTCCGTATTGGGACACATTTCCCGGTGGAAGATACGCAATAAATTCGTCTTGTTTCTCATTCCAACGCATTCCAAATCAAAAGAACAAATGTGACACAGGCGGAATTTATGTAATGGACATTCCTCCAAATCCTTGTTGACACAGAGCCGGAATTCCTTAGAAAATCATTAAAGGTCGTAATCGTGATGGACGCAAACACAAATATAATGCTAGAAACCTACAAGTATCTTTCGCATCGCGCTGGTATATTGACTCATGGTTCATTCATACAAGAGAAATCTTTCTAAATTATCCTCCCTAGAAAAAAAAATCAAGCACAACGTTGAAGGCACCTTACCTAAAACATAACGTGACCGAATAAAAAAGCCTGCAGCAGATCTACGGAACAAATCTTTATTTTCCTAGATAAATGTTTTGCAAAAGGAGGAAAATTATATTGTTAGCTTAACAGTTTTATTGCTCGTTAAACAAACGATCCAAAGTCGTGTCTAAGCGAACATTAATTTAAATAGCTATGAGAAAAAAGTATGCTATGCATGGGCAAACGGAAATAGCCAAAAATGCTTACTAATGCAATAATTTAGCTACTTAACGGGGAACGAATGGGGAAAAGGAGAGGTCAGCAGCTGACCGTCAGCTCGAGGAAGAAGAAGGAAAGTTGTAAAAAATGTAATGTAACGGGTTTGGAGGATCAGTATAAAGAATCACATGACTAATGCGTAATTCACGGTAAAATTGAGCTAAAGGGGAAGAATATAATGCTACGTCGATGGTGCAATGATATTAAGAATTATATTTTTTTTTCATTTTTCCTCTATTTTATTTATATCATGTTCGAATCAGCAGTTGGAGCTACGATCAGGCCAACAAGAACAGTTGTAATGTTGGAAGTTTTGCCTCAAAGTACTACCAAAAACTCAACTTTCGCCTGACTACTCTTTAAAATCAATTTCGTTTCAAATAACTCTGGAGAATCTTGGGTTTTCCAGTTACACAATTTTTGTGAAAGAATGGGCAGCAACGGAAAACCAATCTTTGGTTCGTTTCTCTTTGGTTTGCGCAACTGACTTTGTTGTAATTTCCAAAGAATTGGAAAAGGAAAGGAAGTGTGGGTATTGTACGAATTTCGAAGAGAAAAAGAGCAGTAAAATACACAACTCCCAAATTTGTTTACTGATTATGTATTAACAGCTGAAAAATTACAAGTCTTGGTTGATCAATGAGAACATTTCAATGCGCTCCGACGTAAAAGCTGACACTTGCAGTGACGACCCTAAACCTTTTTTCTCATCAATGTCGATTCTAAAACAATACAATACTTAATCAAAAGATTCACTTCACCTTGACCAATATAACACCTTCATCTTCCCACTTTCCTTTTTATGTCGGTCAAACTTGTTAGTAAATTGACCCCACTTTACGGTGACGTGAATTTGGCTTCCTTTCTCCACTCGATTTTCCGAGCACCCTTTATAAATCAGCTTTAAAAGTATGTAGGTCGAGACAAACTTTTTTATGTCACAGTTGTAAAAATCGAATGTAGTTCTTTGTCACGTCAGAAGTATTCTACGCATAATATTTTCGGTTTCGGTTCGGCGAGATCATAAAACGCCAAAGTATTTTCTATCATGTCAGTAAAAGAGTGAGGTGTCTTGATTTTTACTTCCATTTACACTCAAAACTTGAATGACACATTCCGCTTTTGTAATTTGGAAAATCACCAAAGGGATGGGGAATACAAATAGAGAAGCGTAATGATATGTGTTTGACGGTGATGATGTGACAGAACAAAATGTTTGCTTCTTTTGGGAAAACGTGTTTGGGAGTGCAATCTCAAAGTTGAAGAAACTGAAAGGTTGCAGAATAGCTAGATATTTGTTTAATTTTTCTTTGTTGCTTTCTTACGTAGCCGTTTGTAAGTATCCTCATATATAGTATAATATTTTATAGGTAGCAGGTTTCTGTGAAATGTTTGTCTCCAGTCGCTGAAGAAACGTTAGGAATATTATGCCATCCGTTACGTTAAACGTTAAAGGGGGATAAAACCATTCATGTTTTTAGACTTCGCCCACCCTTAGGTTTCGACTGAAGAATCCTGATTAAACGAAAAACGATGGTAAATGTTACATTGTTCTGAATTACCTAAAACTTTTTTTATTAATCCAAACAAACAAGCAACTAATTGTTTTATGTTCGTATGTCCCACGTTTGCTTTTTTAAAGAGAAAACGTGTTCTTTCTTTGAGGCATACATATTTGTAAAAATTCCCGTTCCCTTCCTCTCATAAATCGTTCCTTTGGCTTTCTCAGCCTTTTCATTTTGTCCAAAGTGTCATCTTACATGAACTGCGCTGATTTAATATCTCAGATTTTTATGGAATGAAGGCAGCTGTAGTTTATTGCGTCACTCGCCTACATGCGCAACCTTTTAATCTTTACTTGTTGTTATCTTGTTTCGCAACAGTGTACAAGACTGGATCAGGATTGGGTAACTTCATAATTAGGCATGTGCTCTCCCAGTTTATAATCACACCCCCTGACACACTATATTCTTTGCCAAACTTAGTTATACTTTCACCTACTTAGCATAATATATCACTTTTCAATATTAAGTAAAACGAGAATGTGCTTCGAGATCTTCAAACAGCATGCTTGCTACTCATCTTCTCACAGTTTCGTTATATTTTAAATGAGAACGCCCGAACGTAAGTTGGGTATATTACGTTATGATGTTGGTATTCACTTCGATTTTAGTTATAGTTACAGAACGCCAATCGTTTGAGATTCTTGAAACAAGCATGTAGGCCCGAAATTGTTTCAATTATTGTAAAAACTCAAGAATAAGTGGATAGGAAAATGGGTAAAAGTAAAGAAAGTAGAGCAAACATCGTTTACCTCGAAGCTACGGCTTCTGGAGTACACGCTGGGATATTCATGACACTGTCTTGTCAACATATAAATAGTATACAGGGGCAGTAAGTCAGGAGGAGGAGCCACAAGCCACGGCGTGGAACTTAAAAACTTGTGAGAAAGTATTGCAAAATATGAAAACACGGGATAGTTTTTAAGCTATCATTGATGGTATCTTACTTTTGGGGTTATTACCGCAATGCGGCTTTGTCAATAAAATTCTTAACAGTTACTGGTACAGGACTACGTATTAAATAGCGTCTACCTTGATTTTGTCTTTTTGCGAATGAAACTTAAACTCGCTAGAACATCAGATCCCTTGGTCATGATTGATCTTTTGTTAATCTTTTAATTCAAAAATATTTATGATTTATTAACAACGCAAAATACAAACCAAAAATGTTATAAAATTAATTGCAAGAGCACCACTCAAAAATCGAAGGGAAATAATGATTTGCTCAATAAAGCCACGGAAATTAATCAACAGATGAGGTTACAATTTGGTTAGTTTGCTTCATTGAAACATGGGCTGTGCGAAGTTAAATTTCTCGCGGTTGAAATATATATATTGCATTAAATGTCGTTTAAATAAGCTGCCGAAGAAAAGAGATACAGTAACCCGTGGTTTACAGAAATGAATCTTTCGTTTGCACGGATACTTCATTTATAAGTAAGCATATAAGTTTATTTGAAATGTATTCGGTAGTAGCTGCTTCGCCAGAATATGAAAAATATGGAAAGTGCTATCGAAAATATCGGGTGCTGGAAAAAACCACGTCCTTCGAAAACTTGATGGAGAACACGGATAGGGACAGAAGAAAAGGCTTTCACCAAAAAATTCACAATAAGACGTAGCGAAATGGAAAGGATTGCATGTTTGGGGACCCTTACTTTCTACTGTGCGATGCCGTTCAGCACACCCTACAACATTTAAATGGTGTGTTTTTAGACTTGCAAAAAACCCTCTCTGATAGAAAGTCTTCAAATACATTGTGCTTTCATTCTGACTGATGGTTAAGAAAGGTAACGAAAAGTAAAGTGAATCTCTTGTGACCATGTGGATTTACATTTCAATTTCACTAGCTTTCCACGAATGACACTATTTTGGTTTACATAATCATTATGTCCAGCTGAATAGCAAAGTGCGCCCATTGTGACAAGGACATTGAGGAGTAGCTGGGTATTATTTTTCATAGTATGTATTCTTCGAATATTTTTTCAGTCATATATTTGTATGGCCTTGGCTTTTTTCGTTATGAAGCCACTTTTTGAATGCACTAGCAAGTTCGTTGCTTTCACTTAATATCAGTTATGCAAACGGAATGACCTTCCTCTAACAAAACGTTGCAGGGAGACAAGCTTTTCTAGTCAATTATGTGCACCCAAGTATTATAAATTGCTCGTTGAGTCGGTCTACATGAATTTGAAGGTGTCAATGCAATACCGATGTCGACTTCCATTTCCAAGCCATATTTTCATCAATCACCCACGTCACGATACTGTGTGACATCACCGTCAATCATCCGCCCCCATTATTATTCCCAATATTGAAAAATACCATCATCATCATCTACTTGTGTTAAGTAACTTTGATGAGAAAGGTGTTGTGATGATGGGCTTTTTTATGAAAACCAACTGAAGCTTGAAGGGTTTCTTTTTTTAAAGTGAAATAAGAATAGCTTTCACAGGAAGTAAGGTAGTAGCTCTTTGTGCTCAACATTGAAAGTAGCCCGACATCAGGGGAAGTGACATTTGTAAAGCAAATGAACTTCCATCACAGGGACCAACTCAAGTGAGTATTTGTAGTGGTCTTGAGACACTTTCTAGCAAAGCAAACTATTGAATTATTGATGTTATCCTGCCCCACGACGTGTAAGAGTGACAACAGTACTTAACATCTCTTCCACATAACGTCGGTCAAATATGTATCACAAGTCAACGTATTTTGTATCGTCATATTCCCTAATTTTTAACCATGTACAGTGTAAGAAGTTATTGGCTGTAAAAAAGCATTGGTGTCAGTGTTGGCAAAAAAAAAACTTTTTTTCGGAAATTATTATTGCTTTTTTGCTGTTTTCATATATACAAGCGGTATATGGCGGAAGCACCAAAAAAGCATAAAAAGCAATTCAGCAGCAAGTTTTAATAAGCAAACCAGTTGCTTAAATAGCAAAAAAGCAGGCTTACAAAAAACGCTGTTTTGACTGACTGGTGTTAAGCGCAACCGAGCAACCCAAATACGGGTTGTCGACGGTTAAATGTCATACAAACGCAATGACGACATAACGTTGTTATTTTTTCGTCTTTCACTTTCTCCCATCTTAAAACAAAATACGAGTTATAGTGTGGATGTGATGGGTGTTTGCTACCAACTGGAATTTTTATAAATTGGGAGAAAAAAGAATTATTTAATCACATTTAAACAGAATAAATCTCAACGAATACTATCCGGCTGACATTTAAAATTTGAACACAAATTTTATATTATTTGTAAGACTTATAAAATATTCCAGGGGTTTCACAAGTACATTCTGGGGTTTTACATGATTTTTTTGAGTTTCATTTCCTGCTGTTCTTTGTTAAAAATACATTGCACTGATTGCATTGTTTGCTCTAAAATTCTGGTGTCACAAAAAAAGGAAGACTCCTGAGAAAGTATATTTTGTTGTATCGCTTCCACGGCGAATTTAAATACCGAAGAGTACGTAAAAATGTAGGCGAGACCAGGTTAAGTATTGGTACTTTCCAGCTTTCCATTATTCCCAAGCAGTCGTTATTTTTTTCCGTGTTTTCAAAATCAGGCCATATCTTCACTAAAACACATATTGCGGCTAGCTTAGTGGGTTAACATGGTGGTGAACTGATTTTTCGGAATTTAAGTTACCGGAGTACTCTAAAAAAGATAATTAAGACTACTTATCTGCTAAGATACTGTATTCTTCAAGAAAGCAAATATTTTTCGGAATTAAGAAGAATGCCAACAGTTGTTATTATAGCAGAAACACGTTTCTTCTTGCCACAAACGTAATTAATGAGCAAATAGCCATAGACAATGACACTCACCATACATTTTGTGTTTGCATTTTACATATTTATGTAATAACCCGCTCAAAATTTCGAGGACCGGGTCTATGTGCTTTGGAGGGCTTCACGGAGAAATATTTTATATGACTAAAAGGCGGTTTGGTTTAGTTCCACCCTATTTTGAACTAGTTATCCTGGCTTGCTTGCGGTCTCGATCTTTTATGTTCCTGTGGAACAACTGAGAATAAGTTTGGATGTTAGTTGCCTAACTCACTCATACATGGTTTCCTTTTCATTTTAGGCTGCTGCCAAGTGGTTAAGACAAAAGCTTCCTTTGTTCTCAACTTTGTCGGATTTAAAAAAATGTTTTGTGTGTCAATGTCTACCTCGCAATCTCGACTGTCTATTTAATTTTATGTATTTTACATGAGGGTATTTGCTCTTCCTGCTTTTCTTTTATCCAGCCAGAGAGTGGTACATGTTCCCTAAATTTTCAGCTCAAACCCACACCACAACATTACGAATTATTTCTTTAAAAAAATTCCACGAATGATTATAATATCCAGATGGAACAACGAACTACGAATTCAATTTCATTATTAATATGTTCATAATATAATAACTGTATAGGTGTACTTGTATAATGTACTAGCAATAAGTAGCCCGACATTTCTGAAAGGTAAATTAATCATAAATGGTTATTACCGGAAGGCCATATTTCATACAAATCTTGCTTACTTTTCACCAGTCACCCTCATCATGACTTGCTGAAGAACCAAAGCAATGAGGTTTTTGTCATATTTCGTCCTTACTAAATATTCCATGCCAAAATTCGGGTTCGTCTGGTGTTAAGATATGCCTATTGGATTATATACCGATTGGATAGAATTCAATTATCAACGGAGTCAACGGAGGTTCTATTTTAATTTCATTGTAGAAATGCGTAGTGCATGTCAGACATTTTTGTATTTGTATGTAACTAATACCGAAATTGGGTAAAACACGTTTCCTCGCTTTCATTTCAAGGCTCGGTGCTACGAGGACAGCAACAGCGGATTTGATGATGGTGATATTTTGCTAGTGAGAAAAAGGCTAGGCGAATCCATTGAAAAATTTCAAGCGATCACATTCATTCACACGTATAGTTTGAGTACGTTTTCCTTGATCGAGAATCCATTGAAGCCTAGAACTATAGGTAGTTCTTAAGTTACACGAGAATATAATCCGATCTAACAGCAGTTGGGCGTTGACTGAATTGAACGCAGATGGTAGAGGAAAGAAAGAGCATTGTGCTATTTAGACTTTAATCCAGGGTGAAAATCCTTCTGGGATGCGATATGATGCTGTCAGCAGGAGATTATTATTAATTTCATTCGTTTTAATACACGTTAAACTATCAAATCAAACTAAGCTTGATAAGAGGATGGGGTCTTAATACTATCAAAACAAAAACATGGGTTGCAGCAGCTGTTGCATCTGAATGCAAATTGGGTGGGAGGGTGGAAATGTTGGTATTTTGTGTGCTAAAACCTAGAATATGAGTGTTAAATTCTTTTTTTTTACATTCCAGTTTGGATGTTCCATACTTGAAGATTTCTCTAAAAAGAGCAGCAAGCTACACTTTGATGCCTGGATATTTTATGCATTATAATATTTCTAGATTTTAAACCGTCGAGACTTAATTTTGCGAAAAGATAACTCTCGATATTGACTATGAACCTACCTTTGGCTAGTGTTTCAGATGTTCTCCAAAAAACATCTTTGGTGGTCTAATCTTGCCTGGTTTTTTGTCCAACTTGCTCATGCAGAACAACTTCCTGAATTGTGACCACCATGCGTGGTAAATGGAACGGAAGGAAATCGGGGACAGAATGTGACTTTCTTTGTATCAATATGATTATCATAGGAATTTTGCACCAATATTACTGGTGGTTAACGGTTATATAAAAAGGCATGCTATTCACTTGGTGCGTAAACCATTAGACTACATCCGGCATTCACCGTTGTTGAACGTAAGTTCTTCTATTCCATTGTATTTTTTCATCCTGATTTACTTTTTATGAAAGCTGCATATTGTGAGGTTTTGTGTAACGCTTGTGGTTTTGTGGTGCATTGAATCTTTTACAAACACACTTCTTTCAAAAGAAAGTAACAATGGAATGAATTCTGACGTGGATTAGATAGCGGTAGCAAATAGTGTTCTTCCGCACCGCTGAGTCAGGAGAAAGTAGTAAGCTGTGAAAATTCATTTGCTTGTTATAAAATCCATTATTCTACCGAGCACCATATTGAGTAAGTCTCAAATGAATAAATTAAGTCGGCCACAAGCAACACCGCAAACCACTCGTTTACTCCAATTTCCGATCTTGATGAATCCCACCACATTCAAAAGACCTTTCTTTTCTGTCAAATTCCGGTAAGCATACTAGAAATTTTATAAGAAGGAAAATTGTTCCGGTGAAACAAAGTAACTGAAGACCAGACAAGCGTCTGCTATTCTATAAGGATTTTAAGGTCAATACATGTCTGCGACACGTGGCTTGATTTCTCCTTCAACCCATCCATTCATCAAGAGAAAGTTATCTGATTGCTACCGGCAATTTGCGTCTTATTGATAAAGTTGAAGTAGAAGAGTCTGGAGAAAGTAGCTAAGCAGAAACAAACGTCATCCAAACAATTAATTTGAGGATGTCTTCTGCATTACGATGTTCATCAACAGTTCTAGAAGAGAGGTTTCCCTGAGCCTTGAAACTTAAAGATGAAAGTTGAAGGAAAGAAAACGAAACCACTAGTCGATAAAACGCAAACGTTATCATAAGTTGTGGTAATACAAAGCAGATTACACTGCATTTAATTTGTTGCTACCAATCTGAAAAGGAAGCTGCCCCCGTAAAGATACCTTCTTCACAATTTATTAAGATGCTTTTAAGATTTCCTTTTAATTTGTGCGATCCAATTTAATAGAAACCTGAAAGAGAAGGGATGCTGTTTTGTGCAAATAAATTGTAAGCTTCTTGGGTCGCTTTTGCTGCAACACCAGAATTCTTATCTCCTTAAAACTTAATTCGTATAAGTTCTGCACTCGTCTGGAGACTGATTTGATGATGCAGTCACGGGTAATTTGTGGTTGTAGATGGCGTCAACAAAATTCTAGCTACCTTGTAATCTGACGTCAATATATTATGAAAAAGAAACTGCAAGCATCACGTGCTTGAGCTGTGCTTGAGTTTGATAGAAAACCAAGAATCACATCCAATTGCTTTTCTCAAAAAAAATGAAAAGCTAAGAATCATTTGTAATCAAATCAAAGAATGTGGTTCATTATAGCAAAATTATTTACTTCTCCCATCTCCCACATAGACTTACGTTTTTAATTTGAACATAAAAATGAATGGAGAGTTCGTGGTTTTGTCTTGCAGCGCTAGAACCACAGAATGAAGGAACTGGTGCCCGGTTTAGTCGTACTTCAAAATTCCCTTGTTACAAAAACATTCCTCGTTTTTTGCAAATTGCAAATTGGACATTTTAATATTTATAAAAAGCTTACTCAATCCAATTGTCGAACGTCACACGCGTCTCTGTTTAAAACAAAATTTGATATTACAAATTAAATTAGGGTGCTTACAATAATCTTATAACCAATACACCAACTCCATCCAGCAACCCATTCTAGTGACGGACCTGTGACTTACTTATTGTGTAAAACCTCAGAAAACATTAAAATTAGGATTTACCTTTGACATTATAAGAATTTTTTTTAACCAACTGAAAATGTTCCATTTTTAACGAGACGTTAGATAGAACCTATTTAAAAACTTCCCTGAAAGCTGCATAGTAAAATAGTTTTTTTTAAACAATCAATAAGAATTTGAAAAGTTAGTCTAGGCTTCAAAACAGTTGATAACAAAAGATAGGCATGCTGAATACGTGGAATATAGTGATTGGCTAATAATTATCATCCAGCTTTGGATTTTTCATTTACAGGGTGAACAACCTAATGAGAAAGTAGTCACCAACATAACAGTCGTTTCCCTTCTTTGTGACATATTTTCGTGTTCTAAGTTGCTTGAATATAGCTGTTGAAGTGAAGAACGAGTTTAATGGACTGCTGTGAGCAAATTAATAGTAGTATCTACGACTGTTGTGTAGAAAGCTAGTAGACATACAGCATGAAATTTCTTTTCTCCTTTCATTCAAGTCTACAAAAATTGTTACTTGAGGCGAGATGGTTTCGTCTCCTACAATGTATAGGTACATAAACCAGCAATGGATAGAAATAAATACATGGTTACAATGACTATGTCATATAAATCACCTCTATGTCATTCGCGTAGGCGTCTACATTGCTTACACTTCATGCAGGTGACATCGATCCATGTTATGTCGTATCATCTCAAACAGCAGTCAAACTTTACTCTGAAACCCTCATTAAAGTTGTAAACTAATCTGTCTCGCTCATTGAAGCCAAGGTTAATTGTGCAATCAAGCGGATTAATGTCTTACATAAAATGTGATATGATATTCCATGAATCAGTTTTATTGTTTTTCTCAGGAAACGGAACTTTCCAAGTGACTTTACCAAACTGCAAACCAAGTTCTCTGTCAGTGTAGTTAGTTGACTTAAAATAGGATCTGTTATTTACGATAACAAACCAAACTCATCTATATTCAATCATCAATCAAATCTCAGGAGAGAGATCAAAATCTTCATCATATTATCTTTCACCCGCAATAAAAAATACGATCTAGTTTTTGAGAACTGCTTAATTAAATCATAAAAACCCGACAAGGAATTTGCACACAGTTCTAAACCCGACAACGAGGACAAGTGACTTTTTGACAACCCACTGAACGCCGTAATTCGAGAAACAAGAAATTGGATTAAATAATGTCTATATACCGGTTTATTATGGGTTTATTTTCTGAGCTACCGAAGAAGTGCTGAATTCGAAGGTTTAAAGAAATGACTTGAGTTCATTTACAAGTCAGATATCTACGTAAAAATATCTATGCAATTTCAAACTTTTGTTGTAAACACATTCAACGTTGGCTTACTAGAATTCCCTACTGATTTGGAATAATCCTTTACTGAAACGAAATTAAACCGAGCATGATTTCAATTTCCTCATTCCCCGAAATTTTGCCACCTGAGAAAACCATCCTTATGAATTATGTAATAACGGAAATAACCTACATAACTTTTCAAAGAAACCGTTGTAGTGCATAAGAATAGGTTGGGTTGAGTGTTTTCTAAAACCATTGAAGTGAAGAGATTTTTTCTATACACAATCAATCAACCACGTGATCCCGTAATTCTGAAACTTACACATCATTATCACCATAATCTATTGCATCAAACGATGGATTACACAAAGGACGCAATTCTCATCCACGAAGGATTAAAGACACTTCACAAATCATCCCCATTCTTGGAACAAAATGATGGTTATGTAGGGAGTGAAAAACAGGCATCAACCCCAACACCGCTTTTTACCTCAATCATTACGAACGGTTCTGAATATCTCGGAAAAATAGTAAGAACTGGCAATATTTCTTCAGTGCTTCAGGTGACCTTGAATAAATCATTATCATCTTTATCTCTACCCACTTTATCACCATCTCCGATCCCAACTTTATCTTCACCTTTTGACGATGAGCACACGAGTTTGAATGAGAGCTTGGAATATATCCCGTATAGCATGCGGCCTGAGACCTACATTGTACCTGTCTTGTTCGCCATCATTTTTATTATCGGGGTGATCGGGAATGGCACGCTCATTGTAATTTTTATGAAGCACCGCTCCATGAGAAACGTTCCGAACATGTTTATTGTGAGTCTGGCGATCGGGGACTTGCTCGTGATACTCTTTTGCGTGCCGTTCACATCCACAGTTTACACGGGTAAGAGGATCATGATGATTCTTTGTTTATTTTTGAGAGAAAGTCAGTTTTATTTTATGTTGATTTTACTCTGTTCCTTTCCCCAGTGGACTCGTGGCCTTATGGGTTGGTAGTGTGCAAATTTTCCGAATTCATCAAGGACCTAAGCCAGTGCGTGTCGGTGTTTACTTTAACGGCTCTCTCGGCGGATAGATATTTTGCGATTGTGGACCCAATGCGGAAGTTGACAGGGAGAAGGGCGACTAGAATCACTATCATTTCCATTGTTGGTGAGTGAAATTACGCTTTATTGGCCTTGGCTTGGAGAGGAAAACTTTATTACACCTTTCACAATTGTTTTGTCATAGGAATTTGGACGCTGTCCGTCATATTCGCACTTCCTTCCGCGATTTACTCGTACATCCGCGTTTTTCCCGAGTTTGAACCTGATGAAGGAAGCGGAAACGGTAGTGGAAGTGGGGAACTGGGCGAAGAACCAGATGAGGAAATGGATAATGGAAGACTGTTGCTAGTTTGTTATCCTTACCCAACAGAATTTGGCCACGTTTATGCTCAGGTATGTAAATAAAATCGTTTGCGAGTGGCTGACCGAATTAATTATTGCTAAGGCTTAACGCTTTACGCAAGGAAAACTGTAGCAACAACATATTAATTTATCGGCCAAGCAATAAATAAATCTGGAATTGCACACTGACTTGTTAGCACCTTTTTATAAGTGTCATAGGCTTTCTGTTAATATGAGGTCACAAGTCTTTATTATTATGGGATGTGGCAAGTGTTCGTAGAATCACAATTGAAATTGTTTTTCCAATTTGAACTCTATATCGCTGGTAGACAAACTCAATTTAAAAAAGATGAACCGGAGAATCACTCCACATTTCAATTTTCAACTCACCTGAGTTCACCCTGGCTGTTATGTACAAACATTTGTTTTTATTTGTCAAGCCAAAATATTAAATCTAAATCGCGAGACTATCCTTTGATGATTATGGTCTTGCGTGAGTATTGTTTCTTCATAACTTTGTAATATAAGTATTTGTGTCTAAAAAATAGGAAAAGAGAAAGCTATCCAGAATTCCTAGGGCAACCTTGTTCTGTTTTGTTTGATTTATGGAATAAAAAAACGAAACGACTATCCCCTCACAAAGCTCATATAAAAAGTTAATGTCATTATCTTGATCATACGAATAACGAAGTTGATTGGAATACGACATGCCCAGTGATTATGGCAATGGAAGAGGCGTGCAAGTGCAAGGCCCCAGATGCTAGTTAGCTCACAGACACTCGAATAGTTATTGCTGAATCAACAACACCAACCATCCATAAATCTTTGTGAGCATCATCTTACGCTATTGATATCACACTCCATAAAATTCTATGATTCTATGGAGTGTCTGTGTTCATTACTCGACAACAGTTTTCATTAACACTTTGATCACATTTTCGCTTCGCACTCTAATGCAAACTATAAAAGTAGTGAAAATGAAACAGAGACATAAAGCCAACTACATTGCCGTTGTTTTTCATATCAGCTTCATTATAATACACGGGTCTTGAATTGTATAAAAAGTTTTCTACTTCCGAAATGGGTTAACGGATTGGATTAAAATAGCGATAAAAAAATTATGAAAATCATATCAACTCTGTCGGTGGTGTCCGTACCATAACAAAAACATGAACGCACAAGACTCAAGCCGCTTGAGTCAAGCGTAACTGGGTTCTGACTGAACGCAAACCAAATTCACCCGAAACTAAACGCAAAAAGGATGGGTATAAAGCTGATTTATGCAACACTAAACCACGCAACTGAATGGGTTGAATGCATCCTTGCAATTACAGTTGTTTCCCATATTGTAAACAGCATGAAATTACATTTTCCGTCCATCTCTGTCTTAGAATAACATTCAAATGGAATAGATTTAGTAGTTTTTGTATCTTGTCGTGTGCTGGAATAATACAGTTAAATATCATTTTCATTTTCTCTCTACTCCTTTTCAGGGTATGGTAATGTTCCATTTCCTTGTGTACTACGCGGTCCCATTGTGTTTTATCGCGACATTCTACATCATCATGGCTCGTCATCTGGTCCTCTCCACGAGGAACATGCCGGGAGAAGCCCAGGGTCAGGGGAAGCAAATCCAAGCGAGAAAAAAGGTCACTCTCATTTTTATCTTGGCTTTAATTTCCCGCTATTGCTTTCTCCCAAATAAAGTACAGTTTTATCGTTTCTACTATTTTTAGGTAGTTTTTCATTGAAAATTTTTGCCTTGCATGTGTTAAACGAAAACTCTCTCTCTATATGAAAAAGTAAATATTCGAGTTTTCAACTTACATCGGCAGGCACAGCCAATGTATTTAAGAATATGTGGTCTTTTACGTGTAAGAAAAGTACACTAAACTAGTTTCGCAACGCTTTGATATCGGAGATTCAATATCGTGGGGTTGTACCTATTTGCATTGCTTCCTATTATATCCCTTGCCTGCTTAAACTCTTATTTCTGTGTACTTTTGCATGTAATGAAATAAATTCTTGAGGATAAACAAATAATTCATTCATACTCTTTCGCAATGTTTAGGTTGCCAAAATGATCTTGTCATTTGTCGTGATCTTTGCCATCTGCTTTTTTCCTCATCACTTGTTTCTTCTCTGGTTCTACTTCTATCCGGATGCAGAGGAAAGTTTCAATGATTTCTGGAACGTTTGTCGCATTCTCGGGTTTTGTCTCAGCTTTGCCAACTCTTGCATCAATCCCATCACGCTCTATTGTGTCAGCGGAACATTTCGCAAGGTAAACTATTCTATTGCATCATTTAAAGCATGATATTCCAATTCCAACCAGTTCCAGGAGTTTTTCGTCTTGTTGGTTTCGACACCCAATATTGGTTTTTATTTCTTTCGCATAAATTATGTATGAAGAAGATAAGATTAATCTTGGGACTTATACGTAAAATGATGATAATGTAAATCACGTGAAGCGAGTGCATATCATACGGCATGTTTGAATGACAGAAGTTTTTTAACGCGCAAAAACTATGTCATTTAACGCTTTTCTATTTGGTTTTGGTCTTTCGTGCAGCAATTCAATGATCATCTTTTCTGCTGCCTCTGCGACCAATCGGAAAATACTCGGGGACCAGGCGGTCGACAAAGTCTTGGAGGGACCCTTCGCATTGGAGGCGGTAGTCGTGGTGGTCTTTGCGCTGGTTGTGTCTCTGTCAATGGAAATAATGGACAGCTTCACGCCGACAGTCGTTACGGGAATGGGGACAACATCGGAGGGGGCAACGGGAGACTCACACGTGGTTCAACGATGAACTCGGATCGGATGACGAGCAAGAGAAAGTCAACATGGGACACTCAAACAACTGTTGTGAACAACCGGCTGCTCAACATTGGAGGAGGTGGGAAGAATGCCAACGTTCACGTCAACATGTGCACCGAACATGAAAGCATTCCTTTGAAAAACATGATGCATCAAATTGGCCCGCATACCAAACCAGCAGCTCGAGGTGTAGTTACAACAGATAATGTTCTCGATTCTCAATTCTTCACAAACAACCATCATCTAAACAAAAATCCATTAAATCCGTCGACCACATCGGGTTTAATATCAAGCCACATTCACGGGCGAAAGAACTCGTGTGGAAATATCCTCAACTCAAACCAAAGTATCAACAGTAGCAGCAGACGTCGCTCCTTTTCAACCATGAACAACACAAACAAGGTCATTTTGGACAATCATCATTATTTTGATCAGAAGCATCTGGATACAAATTTTTTTAAGGAGGAAACCGAGAGATGCAGAAGTAGCACCATTTCGTGCCACGACGAACAAGTGCAAACCAACCAATTAAACTCTCCAACAAAATCGTTCAACAAAGTGGGTGAAATATTGTGTAAAATTAGTCAAAAGTGTACCAGTCCAAAGCGAGTTTCAAGCGGTGGCTCAAGTCCTTCCAAGAAATCTCTAATGAACTCTTTAATCCGCCGTTCTAGCAGCTTCACTTCAAGCAAAGAGTTGAATCTTGAGAAAAATGTGAATTATAATAATAATAACAATTACACAGAAACAACTCCTGGCTATTCGGAAGTGTGTGAGGAAACAACACTTATTCGGATGTCAGAACCACGCTACAACTCCAAATCCAATCCCACGGGAAATGATTTAGGGGATGTTATGGGTCAGGTAATCATTTGTTACGACTAAATTGAGGTTATATCTTTTAATGTCCTCTGGTTTATTCATACATGTTTAGAAACTGATTAAAATAATGAGCGTCATTAAGCTTGTCATTTGTCGGTTTTGGTAACAGTTATGAATTCCCTTCGAGGGGCTCATCGGCTCATGCCAATGAAATTTTGCGCAACGTGGTGACAGCATACTCTTACACGATATGAATTATTTTCGATGATGGTAAGTGTTTATATGAATTTAGCCTCAATCTTATATAAAACACGGCAGATATAACATATTATATTTACGTACCTCTACATTTTCCAAGGATCAGAATTAAATATTTGTCAGTATTTGTTAGGAATTCCATTTGGCATTATGTTGATTTTTGTCATTAATTAAAGTATGACTGTGAACGTGCGTGTGCATTTGGTGATGATTTGGGAGCTTGTTGAAACATGATGGAAAGTAAGTGGATAAGCTACATACATAGATGTAAATTTATTTTATGATGTTGAGCGAAAGGGTACTGCACCAAAGAATGGGATACTTTTTGGACTTACATTTTTGTACTTTGTTGAGTAACCTGATGAGTTTACATTCTTTCATAACTAATCATTTCGACTTGTCGTTGGCTTAAAGATGTAGATCATATAGAGATAGGGATAATATAAGGAAACCTTACTTGGAATTTTCTGTCATCATAATTTAAACCCAAATATGTACCATTAAAAATATTTACATTTGCAGCTTTTTAAGCTGAAAAAGTACTTTCACTATTCATTCTACTTTCCAAGTCTGTTCGAATGCGACAGACATTTTTCCTGATAGAATGGTAAAGTACTTCGCAGGATTTCAATTTTTATCAATTTTGAATTTGATCCAACGATGACCAACAAACAACCTGAGCAATGAATAAAATTATTCATTACTTACTATTTTATGTGTCGTCTTCAATCTAAACCAAATCTGAAAATTGCAAGTAATATTTTCACCCTTACTACAACTATATTTTATAGAGAACGCGCGTTTACCTATTGCTAAGTAAAGCCGTCACATTTGCTAAATAACAAAAATAGACGGTGCCAAGTTACTTAAATCAAGATCAATACACGCAGAGGTGTCTCTTAAAAAAGGGAAAAAATTTTATCGCATCGTATCAGTCATCCCCATATTATTATTTTTTGCTTTCATCAATATCTCACATATATTGGCTCGCAACACAACGTATAGAATACCCATAATATTAAATTTCAAGAACAGAACCTAACAGATGAAGATTATATTTTACTTCTGTTTACCCGTTGTGTTGTAAAGACGAGATGTATTTAGAACTCCATATTGTAATTGCTTTCTTCACACGAAAGTGGAAATGGCATCAATTGAGGAGTTGTTTGGAGGTTTAACCAGAATCCACTACTGACTGACTGAGTTTTTCAAGAACGTGAAACTACATATTTGCTTGAAAGTACTTATTACGTGCAGTTTGTTGAATGTACCTGTCAAGTCAAGTCGATGCGTTCTGAGAATCAAATCATAATGAGTATATTTTAATAGACGTATACATTGTAAGGTTCATACCTGAAACTACTTAATTGAAAGACTTTGTTAATGTATGGGTGGAAAAAATATCAATAAAAGGTATTATTATAAACTATATAAATACGGGTTGAAATATGTACAAATGGATGACGGATTTTATTTTTAATGGCATCACGCTGCCTTTCACCATTTATTATTTCTTTTATGAAGGTTTGCTGCACTCATACTGACATATTGCATGACTGATGGGAAAAAATTACAAAGTATAAACCAGAAGCTGTGCTCGTTCTCGACGACTGACGTTTAAGCACAAATGGAATCAACAGCAATAATATTTAATGCTAGCTTTTTTAACCTCTCAGAAAAATTCAATTTGGTTTACAACTGTTTTCTCAAGTATGGTTGTTCGTACCTCATCACAGTTTTTCGACTGGTAGAGATGGAATGACGGGGTCATGCTGCGAAGGGGCCACCGAGGCACACTTGAGGTAATTTTCTGATGGGTCATTTAGTTTAGTTCATTCAAATAAAGTTCTCTGAAATATCCGCAAAGTCTGCTGCAAGGTCGTATTTTATAAATATCGTCACCGTATACATATACAAAAGAAATCAATTGCAGGTGTGCTGCTCAAAGCTTGTAATTGGATTTGACCTGGGAGTGTAGGATGTTCTTAACAGGTTTCAGAAGCATCTTAAATGCACAACCAATGAAACTTTCCAGGAAACGTGGGAGGTAAACGAAGAAGGTAGGAATTTTTATGTTACAAACCTAACAAAATATAAACTTACTGTAATTTACTCTCATCCTGTAGTAATAAGCATCTGGCGAAGGCGATGGGGAGGTAGTTAGGAATTTGGACAAGACGAAACATCATATTTAATTCGTTTACAATTGAGATCTCTGAACTCTTTTGCGGCACGTGGGATGGGATGGCATACAATCTTGGGAAGTGTTTTAAGTTTGAAGGTGAGCCTACGTTTATTTCCATTTCCCATTGGGCTGGCAAAGGAGTTACATACAACGATTGTGCTTTACTAAGGATTTAGCTCAACATTTCAACTAATCAGCATAGTTGATGGCTATTCAAGATAATGTTTTACACAATCATTTAATTTGTGTGGTAATCAAATAATTTATAGGTACGTGGGCTGATGAAATTCATCAGACGAATCGATGAAACCAATTCAATAGTATTAAATTATACATTTCTGCTAAACGAAGAAAAGTTAAATTTAATTGCCGTTCTTGAAGTATTAATTAAGAAAATAATTGTAGGAAGACGTAGGTCATACTAAGAAATGCATCCGGATGTAGCGATCAGCACGATCAATACAATTATCAATACAAGGTGGATGTCCTGTTTGCTGTAGCGAAATCAATCTGTATTACTGAGTATTTTTAAGATTATCGTAGGGTACATTTATCAATTGCAATAACAGCTTGTTAAGCTAGATTACAGAGAAGTTACAAATCATTTGTAACATTTGTAACAAATGCAATGTAGTTAAACACAATGACATCCTAAGACAAGCGGAAATGGCCGTGATAATATCAACGTACTCAAAAACAGAAGAACACATTACATCGTACTTTTATATTACCAAATTATGCATTTTTCAGGATAAACCATTTCTAATTATACCACCATACCTTGTTGGAATACACATATTTTCCAGTTTTAAAATAACATGGCTGACAGTGAATCTTAGCAAAGAATGTTTAGGACCAATACTTTGCAGAATTTAAAGGTTCTAAAATGAAGTAAACCCGCAATGTGCCTAATTTACGGTGATTTGACTTCGGCTTATGCATGTTCCATTCATTTTTAATGTCCTTTATCAATGTGTCTTTTGAATTAAATAAAAATATATAGGACAACACGCATCTTGCTTTTTACTCAACAGTTGTAAAATGAGGATAAACATCAGGAAGTTTTGTGGAAGTTTTGTCATCAATTTTTCTGTTTATGCTAGATTATAAAATGCAAAATATTTTAAGCCCAGCGTCATGTCATATTGAGAGGGCGTCTGGTATCTTCATTTACTACACAATTAATTATCTGTACAAAACGCTTATCGTGACTCAACTTTCCACATAGCACTCCGCTTTTCTATTTTGGAAAATCACCTAAAGGAAGAGCCTCATCCAATGAGGAATGCGAATAGAAAATTTGACTGTGATGATGCGGCAGGAGAGATTATATTCTTCTTTTTAAACAAGGCCTTTCGGGACTGAAACTTCAAAAGAGAACAAATTGCATGGTTGCAAATGCAAGTACTGTTTTTTTTTTCAAAACCGTAGACGTGTAGTATGTCTTGATAAGTAGCAAAATCCAATATGTTAATTTCTACTTTCCTTTTACTTCCTGTAGATTTTGCAGTATTTTATTCATCCATCCGCTGTAACAAAACACACTGATCTGTCTGTCTTGCCCAGAGCTCCATTTATGAAGTTGTTAGCTAGAGAACAAGAGCTTTTCTCTCTTTTTGTTTGTTTTACATGCATGCAATGCAAATGTACAAGTATGCTGAATGTGATTGTCTTTTTCAGAAAGGGGAAAAGCCGTACAAAATATGGTTATGGAACAACATCTTCCTTTACTTATATCTGGTTCTTTTAATTTTCATCACCTTTAAAGTCTCTGGAACTGGATGGATGTATGAACACATACATCAACCCACATACGCCAGATTTTATTCACCATCTGTGATTCTTGGTTTGGGAAACAATTCTTAATGTTTGCGCAAGGCCTCTACTTTTGTTCCCTTTGACTGAAAAGTAGAACAAAGAATAAATTTTGACAAGACGAAAAAATGGGGCTAAATGAGCATTCTTGTATTCAGCTCATTCCAATTTAGCATTAGCAATTCACATATGTTGAGACCGGAGAGGCATATTTCCCAAACAAATAACTGTGCTGTTAATGAAAATGAAGAGAACTCTTCGACTTTGGAACTTCAAAACAAATTGTAAATTCTTATCTTCATCCCTCGAAAAAGAGTATGATGATATGCATCTACCAAAGACTACCGTGATATCATCATTTCATTATAATGTAGACGGAAGTAGTTCTAGCATCCTATTTTACGACAGTTGTTGGGTGGATGAACTATGAGCTATGAGGTTTTGTTTGCCTAATTTGACAATTGTTCACTTTTCCATTAAATGCAAAGAGGTGCCATTCATATTTTCATGGATTTGGCCACTTTCCTTTCTAAGAGCCCTGACTTGATTAGAAAGCACAGAAAACGATGTTGAAAGTTGCATTGTTCTCGAGTCTTGTTTATCTTCTTTATTTATCCGAGCAGAATAATTCATTGTGTATTTACAGTGTGTACCATGTTTTTCAAATAAAATCCTTCCACTCGGGTATGCGTGTTTTTGATTTTACGTGAAGGCCTTCTCATACTTTCTCATTTTCCCAAGCGTCATCTTGCATGAAATGCTCTGATTAACTTTCTCAATTTTGGATGGAAGACTGGAGCTACAATTTGTTGCATCACGCACTCACATTTTTGTCCTTGAAATCTGAACTTTTTTTTATTTATCTTGTTGTGTAGTAGCGTACAAGTTTGAATTAGGATACAGACAACTACCTAATTATGTTCATGTGCCGCACTTATTTATTATTTTCGTTGTATCGTCTACTGACAAACTTTTTATTGAAGCTAAACTTTGTTACTCTTTCACTTAATTTGCATAATAGATAATTTCTCATTTCAAGAGAGGAACGTGTTAGGAAAGATAAAAATAGCACGGTTTGCGAAACTTGCAACTCTTGTTATTTGAATTCAAAGTGAAAGTAGAAAAACGGTTAAGAACTCAGCAACACTTTTTGAATGCCAAACGACGTTAATTAACCGCTTCACCTTTTATCACCCAAGAGTGTTTTGGCACTCAATATTTTACAGTTCCTTTGAGTTGTCTTCTATGGTGCCAATGTCGTTGAGAAACCATGTCACATATTCGAAAGTGTTGCCTCTCTTCTTTTCACTTTCTTTAGCTTGATTATCCCAAAATCTCATTATTTAGTGGGACGCACCGCACCCAATTTAGTACATTACGTTGGCATCCGCTCCTAATTCGGTTTCATTTATATACATCGTAGCTTAAAGAAAACATGATGCCCAGAAAAAAACTATTTTTTTCGCATTCATTGTTATTGCTCTTGACAAAACTCAAGAAATAAAAGAGGGGAAAATGGATAAAAGTTAAGAAAGCTGGTCGAAGCACTTTCTTTTGAACCTGCTGCGTTCAAGATTAAACGCTGTGTTGTTCATGACACTGTTCACTCTAGATATGAAAACATAATATACCGGGGTAGTAAAACAGTAGCAGCAGGCACAGTCCACGGTGGTGTGGAAGAAAATATTTTTAAGAAAATATGTTTAAAAATGAGATCGCGATGTTTATTATTAGACATTATTGAAAGTATCTTCCTTTGCTTTTTGGACCGTTACCGCAATGCTACTCTTGCCAATATAATTTTTCCAACTACTGCACCCACTCACATTTACTGACAAAAGGGATCTTTAAGCCTTACTGAGTAGCACATGTGTATTTAGTTTTAAATCAAATTGTACTACTCATATTTGTTAGTATTAATATTGATGATTAATGGAACTGCAATAAGCAAGCAAATAAAGTATGAAAATTTAATTGTTGAAGAATCACACTAACATATTAGGCAAATAATACTACTCCACTCTATAACGTCAGTACAGGGAATGAATCAAAGTTAAAACACGCTTATCCTTTGAACTATGAGCTGGAAGAAATCATATTAAAAAGCTTTAAGTGTAGTGAAAATTAAAAAGTTTCATAATTGTCGTCGTTTGAATACACAACGCGCTGCAACAAATTTTTGTTTTTTTGGTAAGCAAACCACATAGCTCTGTTACTGACCTGCAGAGTTATCAGATTAAACTTCTTTCTTTATTTTCCATATTAGCAACTAAGTCAGGCAAAACAAGATAAAGTGCAATTTGCTTCTCGGAGTTTTCCCAAAGAGTGCATAAAGTTTGTATGAAATGAATGTACCTTAGCACTTTCTACATAAAATGAGAAGGTGTTGGAAAGTCGCATTTTATGGGTGCTAGGAAAAACTACAAGTCCTTTGAAAACTTTATGTGAAAGTGGGGACGACGACTTTTTAAAGAAACGAAAAGGAATACTAAGAAGTCAAAAAAAGGAAGTATTGCACGTCTAGTGACTCCTACTTATTCAATTGTCGCTCAGCACACTATTAAGTATTTTTGTGTGTTTTCGACAGAAGTACCAAAAGAGATACGACACAAGAAAATCTGCAAATACAATTTGCTTTCATTCTGATTAATGGCTAAGAAAAATAACGAAAAGTAAAGTCTGTCCTTATGGGTTTTGGGCATTACATTTCAATTTCTATAGGTTTCCATGAATGACACACCATTTCAGTGGCTGTGTAATATTATGGATTTTTGAAATACGTTTCGTTGTTGTATTATTATGTATGTTATTTTCCGCAACTTTACTACAAAAGTAAAGCCAATTGTAGAAAAAATACAGGTTAATGTTGTACCCATCAGCTTACAATCAGGTCTATAATCCAAAAGACATTCTACAACAGGACCATTACGAGGTGACTCGCTTTTGTGGTCACCTATTTGCACTCAAGTTCATATTATATTTGGTCGTTGAGGCGGTATACATAGATTATAAAAGTGTCAATTTCGACATTGCATTGACTTCTATTTCTACGCTACGTCACCTTTAATCACCCACGAGAAGGACTGATATCGAAGCCAGTCATCTGTCCCCATTTATGTTCCGAGTATTCAAAAAACACCATATTCATTCACTTGTCATAAGATGATTTCAGAAGGAAATTTTGGTGCCGATACCGATGCCCCTTTTTATGTAAACCAATCCAAGCATGAAGTGAAGCGTATAGGTTTTCTGCAACGAAATAGCAATTGCTTCATAGGAAGTAAGGTAGTAACTTTTTTTGCTCACCCATGAAAGAAATCCGACTGCGGTGAGCGGCACTAGTGAAGAAAATGAAACCACACCACAGGGACCTACTCAAATTAGTGCTTTTGAGACACTTTCTTACTGAACAAAATGGAAGGGATTGATTTATTCATCTACAAGATTACCTGCAGAATTGACAGAAAGTCTTATGTTCGAACAATGGAAGTCGGTCAAATATCTAAAAAATATTTAACGAATTCTTTTCCACGATTTTCAATACTGTTAACTGTAAGAAGCAATTGGTTACAATCTGACGAAAGAGTGGAAAGAAACCACATATGATAAAATTGTCATTTAAAAAGTTTTCCACCTCAACCTTCTTTTAAAGATTACAGTTTAGTTCACTCCAGAGTCCACAAACGTCCACTTTTAAGGCTCAGTCATAATTTTTCTTTTCAACGCAAAATTTCATGGAAAAGGCAAAGAATAAAAGAGGAGTACATCTGAAACGGGTGAGGTGGCATGCGAAAGCAGAGCATGTAAACATTTATAAATTATGTATATAATGTTGGAATGTTGGACGGGAAGTAGAGACTTTAAAGCACATAAAGTGGAATGAAACTTTAATAAAATGTCGCAAAAATGCTTTTATTACCATACCGTGGTTTAGAGTTACGATGAATATGGGAATATTTCATGGCACTCGTCCCATAAAAAACGTGAACATGATGGTTTTTATCAACCCTAAACATCTTGAGCATCAAAGCAGGCGGAATAAAGAACCAAAGATAGACACCAGAAAAATACGTGTGAGCCTTAAAATGAGGACGAAAACATAAAGAGTCATCATCAAGTGGATTATGGAGAACAAATGTCCTTCTTAAAAACAAATTACGGAGCTTTACAGCTTTTGATGATGTTGAACCGAGTGAGCCAAACGGCTCAAAAGTAGGCTGCCCACTTCAAACTGCCATGTAATCGTAACAACGACATAAATGTTATAGTTCCTTTTGCCTTTTCATCCAGGTTGAAACTTTTTCCAAATTACACGATGTAAATCGCACGTTGAGGTAAATCAAGGTTTTAATGTCACTATAATTTTTCATGTTTTTACGTACACCTAATCACCTCACACTCATCAGGAGCGAAGTTCGAAGGTCAATGAATAAATGGAAGTGTACTTTACTAGAATTCTGAACCGCCTCAATATAATAATTTAGTATGACCAATTACTCCATCTGTTTTGTCCAGAGTCTAAAGCCCGTTTCACGAAAACATGAATTTCTACTGTGAAGTCAGATGAACAGGTGAAACGTCCATTGTACCATAAAAATTGATCTTTTGTTTTGTTCGAGTATTTCTGGAAACTGAAGGAATGTAGTAACGAGTTTAAATTTCTCTAATGAAGTAAAAAACAATAGAAATGTAAAATTCTAAGCTTTCATCTTGAAAGCGGATGTTTACCGGAAATCAAAACAAATAGAATGTTTTGGCTTGGCATTGTCAGTTGGAGCAAGGCAGGCAAATATAGCTACCGGGTAGCTAAATATAGCTACCGTTTGGGTAGCCAAATATAGCT
>JAQGAP010000826.1:0-26252 GCA_034697805.1 Orchesella bifasciata
ATTTTCATGATATGGTGCTGCTGCTGTTTACCCGATACCTTATGATTATACATGCTCTGTTGGTACAGCCATCAACTAAGCTCTATTCTCTATTTTTTATTGCGTTACTTTGCCAAAATACAATGTCAAACGGGGAATGGGATTGGGAAGCCTTCTAATAATTCTGAGCTGAAAGTCTTAAGTATGAAATGAACGCACCATCCAAAAAAATGATATTATTTTGTCGTTTGTTTTGCGCTGTGCATAAAAGTTTTATTCTATTATTCATTCCTTATTTTATACACTGACATACCTAAGCACGCAGTTAAAGCTTCTAGCACTTCACGATAATAATAATTGAATTGGGCTCACTTGCGGCTTGCGGACATATTTTTTATTTGCATGCCCACAAATGCTCGTAAAAATATAATAGTTTTGCTGTTGAAATCGTCGATGTGTGGAGAAACATAGTGATATTAAATTCGGCAGCTGTTTGAAGCATCCTTTTTGTCTTTTTAGTAGTAGTAGGGATGAGTAGTAGAAATCCTTTTACAAATACATGGGACGAATGGGTGGTAAAATGCATAGATATTTTTTTGTATGAGCGGACTTTTGCAAAAGATGTGCTGACTTTTTCTCGATGATAATGACTAATGACGATTATGATTACAGTAGTGATCAAGCTGAGCCACCACCACCACCATCATGAATCGGAATATAAAATTTAGTGAGAGAGCAACATGAAGGCTAAATTGTCGAGTTGTTTTTTGTCTAGCTCAAGCTCCCCCTTTGAATGGATGTACACGCATAAAACGTATAATCCAAAGTGGAATAATATAACTCCTGGTAATTGGCATGTTGGAATGAGTTTCGTAGGCATGAGAGATGAGAAGGCATGCAATAACAATAGCAAAAAGCCAGTTAAAATATCTCTCACTGACTGACTACACGTACGGCTCTGACTGCTGCACAGTCACAATCCAAACGAAACCAAACCACTCTCGTTCATTTCATTCCTTTCGTTTCATCCTCGTCAAAACGAAGCTTAGCTTTTAGCTGCCTACTGCGTGCTTTACACTTGGCTGGCATATAATGGAATTGTGTGGAGAATGTAAATAGGGATATGCCGAAGGAAATGTTAGTAGACAATGTTTCCATAATGCATGTGAGTGAATATGGATGTATAAGCCTTCTTAGATACATGCTCAAACCGCACAAAGCTTCCAATTATGATGTTATGCGTATAAATGCTGAGGTGGCAGTTAGGACAGGAGGAGGCAAGTAACCAAGAAAATAGAGAAACCAACAAGAAAAAGAAGCCCGTTAAGAAGCCGTCACTTTATTGTCCAACAGCCAGCAGAATATCAAAAGAGAAGAGTGAGGTAGTGAGCAGAAAGTAAGATTTTTGGTAGAACCAGAACTCAGAGTGAGCATACATAACACGGCACTTCATTCCACTCCAAAATATACGTATTTTCCTCTTTTCTTGAGTGAACATAAAAAAAGTTTTCTTCCTCTCTTCTCAACTCTTGATGGCTCTAGTAATAATGTGTGTAGGTTCTCTTCGTTTTCTACTTTTTATGCTCCCTCATCTCATCTCTTCAGTATCTCACAAGTAACTTCTTTAAAACCAGATTGAGAAAAGTTGGAGGAATAAAAAGAGTCATAATAACATTTGGAGAAGAATTAGAATGAACAAGGGAAAGAAATGATGGTTGTGGTAGCAGTAAGGAAGGGCATTACTTGGAAATAATGATACTCGGGAGGTAAAGTGTCATGTTAGCTTAATAATAATTCCCATCTCTCAGCCCAACTTATCAAAGGGAAGAAAGGAGAGGATGTGAAGGAGAAAAAGAACTCATTACTCTTGTTACCATTTTTTCTCCGTTCTCTTCAGTTCTTGTGCGATTACGGATGATGATCATTTCATCTCGTTTACACAACTAATAATGAGAGAGATGTAGTTATATAATGCACACAAATGAAGACACATAATGCATCTAACATTCTTGGGCAATATGTGTACCTTTTTATGTACAAAGGACACACTAATTTACAATGAATGTCGCTGTAACGGATTGAGGTATGGTGGAAGTATGACAAGATGAACAATTTGACTTGATGGCCCATTGAAATTTAAATACAGTGATATTTTTCTTGTATTTATCATCGTAAAAAGTTCTTTTAATTGAATTTAATTAGTCAATCAGTAATATACCAACACCTTTATAAGTGAGTTTTATATTGCCCCGTGCCAAAAAAGTATAATATATAATGGTTGTGATCTACGAGCTGCAGTTGCAGACAGCAGACGATGATGACGTTGAGTCTCAAAATGACTCATCTTTTTCAAACTTTATCATCTCATGTCAAATAACTTATTTTCTTTTGACAAAACCTTCCAGTGTTAAGTATGCTCATCCATCCATACAAACACTCGTGATAATATTATGGTCTTATCCTGAACCGTAATCCGTACCGCTTGAATGAGATTAACGAGAAGGAGTAGAGTAGACATTTGTCTTAGTTTTCGTTTTATTGAAAACAAATAACCCACAAATTCCACTTCTCCTCATTGAAAAGACACACAGTGAGCCATTTTGGTTTCGAAGTGTACAAATTGGGTGAGATACCGATAACTTGTAGAGTTCAGTTTACTGTTTTCTTCTTGACTCTTCAGCAATTGAGCAACGAGACAACTTTTTTTTTTGAATTCTCAGCCGATTCCAATCGTCGCACCGTATAATTAATGAAGCTCAATTTATTTCGTCTCTGTTTTTCTTTACAGAACATTGCCATCACCATGAAATGCAATAAAGTGGTATTCGTAATTCTTATCGTCTGTAACAGGCGCAAATGATTTGTGTACCTACTGACGCATTAAAATAAAGATGTTCTTCTGAACTACCAGCTTTCTTATTTGAGTTATTATGTTATTACACCAATCCAACCCAATCATTTATGCCCTGTGCCTGACCTTTGGTGCAACAAACTAAAGTGGTTTTTGTTTTTAAACACACAAAGCTTCACCCGACATAAATTTTGTTTGTTGATTTCCGTCCACTCCACCGTCATTGATGAGAATGGGTAATTCGCAGAAGTAAATAAATGACCAACTCTTGTTCTTTTCACATATTCACTCACACATTTGACAAGTGTACAATCTACATCCGCTCTGTTCCACTCTGCAATAAACATAGCTTGGTGCAATTTTTTCACCTTTCATCGTCAAATTCCACACTGCAAAGTGGGAATATAAAAGTTTTTCTCAAGTACTAAAAGGTCACACAGCCCGTTTCCAGGTTGTACACACCATAATACTCATTCCTTCAAGTGATTATCGTCCCCCGTCCCTCCAATGCAATATAGTTATACATATTATGCGCGTTTTTATTACGCCAACCAATTTACATACCGTTTAGAACAAAAGGACATTTTATTACTTTATAAGAACTGTTGAGAATTTATTACAAGTTGGATGACATACCATTTAGAACAATTATGTGAAATAAAAATGTGAGCCCAGCCGCACGACACCGACAGTCGCTGATATTCCGAGTTGAGATCATTATAAGCGAAATATGGCAGAAGAATGTACAAAATTGCAGTAGACATTTTTTCAAACCGTACACAACACACGTTCGTAGCATATATTTACCAGGAGTAATTGTTGTATGATGATGAGGAAGATAACATTATAACGATGTTGTTAATATGATGGTACTTTATAACAACCCATGAAAAATATGCTGTAGCTAAAGCCACCTAAACAGAAAAGTCAGTCATAGCATGTCTGTACTTTATGCACCAACATCTACAGCAGTAGCAGTACGGTTACTTATCGGCAATTTTCGTGTTTATATTACACACTTTTGCAGTTTAGCATGTTTATGTATATCCATGCATACTTATTTCGATTATTGTTATTGCTCTCCACATCTATACCACCAGCATTACACAGTGATTTGCTCTTTGTGCTAGCACGAACTTGTTTCTCTTCAAGCTCATGATGTTGAGTTGAGGTTAGTTCCTTACCATTGGGACCAACTACAGCAAATATCATCACATTTTGCATGCGTATGTAGTGGATACAAACTTTGTATGCTGTTGGCTCACCCGCTTGCTAGTTTTGTTGTTATTAGTTCTCATTCCGCAATTTAAAATGTATATTCAAGCTCGGAAAATAACACGCGGTGAGCTCCCATATTGAAAGTGCAATGTGCTAGGGAATGTCAGTGAAGTTGCCAATTTCCATTTCCATAATATTATTTTCTCCCCTTTTTATTTTGCTTGCTCACTTTTTTTGTGTGCAGAGTCAAGAAAGACGAGCGTTAGCAAGCAAAAACTTTTTTTTGTAGACAATAACTATACTCCTACTGCATTGGCAAACCAGGAGCGTTTTGAGTTTTTGAGTGGTGCGTTTTTTTCACAGAAGCATGTCATTAAGTGGGTGTTGTAGCGCTATGAAAATTTGTTGATAGAACCTTTTATATAATAGCTATTTTTTGCATAAATATACTAGCTCTACCGTATGATTGCTTTTATGCATCGCATCGCGTTAGACTTTCACATAGCTATCATCATCATGTCATGTAATATCATATCCACTTTTTAACTAACTTTGCACAAAAAAAGAATGTGAGCAAAAATCATTATTTTTATGCCAAATTACGATTTTCCCACTGCATGACTGTTGCTCGTCATACCATCATCAGAAGAATGAATGAATGATTTGCTCAGTTCTTCAATTTTCTACGGTAATGTACACATTTATTATGTTTGCGTTTCGGCAATAAACTATTTGAGTATTCCTTAAAAAAGTTTTTACAGGAAAACAGAAAAACTTACTAAAAAAAGTTCATTTTCTAATTTCATCAAAAGTTTTGTTATGTATTATTCACATTCACCATTTTATGATGTAAACACATTATCGCAGTCGGTATATGAATAATATATGGAAAACATGAAAAAGGATGGAGTGGTATGGTTTGGTCCAATAGTTCGACAAGTAATTGTCTTCATGATTTGATTTATGATTGCCTCATGTCGCTTATTACTTCTAAACGCGGCAAGGTGCGACCTTTTTTGTAGCTGAGTGGTTGATGTCTGCAGAGATGATGACGATTAGTTAGAGGATTTATTTATGATATTAAAGAGGTGGTTTCGTTTCCCTGCAAAGGTTTGGTCGCAGCAAGCGAAGGTGGACGTCAACAAACAGCAGGGTCATGCATACGGACGGTAATGACGAGTGAAATGAAGTGAAAGATGGAAGAGTAATATAACTTTTTCTATAACTAATTTTTATATCCTGATAAAGTAAAAACATTCCACTTTTTATAAGCTTGTTCACTAATTCAGTGAGTTGGCAGTGGGGGCATGGCACAGGGCATGAGCATATTTGCTAAATCAACATAAAAATTAACATTCGAGGTCTAAATCATATTCACATAAAATATTGGATTCCATTCTTCCTTACTTAAAATTTTTTATAGCTGTGGAGTAAAGTAAGTCCGCATGTTTCTTCCATTTTTATAAAAAGAGAGAGGTAAGATCTCGTCTAGTTTGGTTCGTCTTAAGTATTTATATTGAGTTGAGAGAAGGCTATAAACAGGTCGTAAAATATTAAGAATTTGGAGTATAATGTAGGAGTGTTTGCCAAAAGCTTAACCAAATCTTTTGGTTGCGGTAGCTGGTTGCTGTCTATAGGAAACAAGTTAAAACATCCTTATTCTTACTGCTTTACTTACTCTCAAAAAAAAGTTTGAAACTTGAAACTTTTTACTTTCAAGCTCACTCCACTCCACTCCTGATGGGATGTGATTTGATGGGTTGTTGGCGATGACTGAAAGGAGATTGCGGAGCTTTCTGCTTTGTATGGATGACGGTGCTTGCTGGTCCTCTTGTTCTCGTTGTCCTACGTCAAACGGCAATTATATTGAGACAAGAAAAGAAGGGATCAAAAACTTTGGATGGATGTCTTATCGTCGTCATTGTTGTTTTCAAGAGAAGAATTATTGTGAAGGCTGGTTTGGTTTTGAGTCACTCTCTCTCTCTGGATTGTAAAGTTGTTGATGGGTTGGCTTATTGGCTTTGACCTACCTTGGTTTCCTAAAATTGAGGCATTATCTATGCTACAGCCCCTCTGAGTGCATACAATTTTGAGGACGAAATTTGGTGTTTGAAAGGTTGATGTTGATAATAATATGACATAAACTGTAGGAAATGGAATGACAGACAATGGGAAAAAGTTTTACAAAACTCATCTTTTCATTTCACACGTATATTAACGCACATCTACTACTTCCTCTCGCTGGGGTTGTCTTGTATTATTCCATTCTGTTATTTTAATTTTGAAGAATGCATGAGCCAAAGTTGAGTATAATACACAGCATCATCAGAGCCCAGTGTAGAAATAACAGATTCACAAAAGGGAAGAACAAGTTAAATAAAAGAACAGCAGCAGTGAGTATAGTGCCGACTTGTAATCATAATAAAATGAATGTATTGTACAGAGGAAAAGTTGGAGTCAAAGTCAAGTCAGGTCTCACAAAACTGACAGGCAAGAAGACAAGTTGAAGCTGTGGAGGCATGCAGCAAGCCCAAGGAGAAGAGAACGGAGCTTAAAGTTTAAGCAGCAGAGTTGAATATACATATAAGAAATCTTGATTTTCTTTGGGTAAAATCTTATGGTATAAAGTCCACAAGGGAGGCTGAGACAAAAGCCTCCTTGGTTCTATCGGAGATTCTCAAATCTCCAACTTATTCTCGTTCCTGTTCTACTTGATCCATCTAGCCTTATTCTCTTTGCTGGTATTACACATACCTTTTGGGCATGTAAAACTTATCTTTTCATTTTGAGCAAACGTTCTTGTAGTTTTTCTATAAATCTCAATAATATTCATCTTCTGGAGCACGATATACCAGCATATATCACGTGTGCCCTGACATAAATATGCATTGTAGGGCAAAACCCTATGAATTCTTTAGTTTTTCGTGTGATGTGATGTTTCCTTCATCTTTCATCTTTGCTCCATAAAGAAAAGACATGAAGGCATGTATTCCTCTCAACTCAAGTCAAAGGTTTCTGAAGGAGCACTTCATCCATATATGTGGGCCATACATTTATGCATATGTATATATTCCATAAATTTTCAAATCTCTCGTGCCCCTTTCCTTTTACCGTGAACAATGTTAAATTTCAAGATGATATAAAAATAATAATGTTCATTGTACACAATTGGGAAATATGAAAGATTTCTTTTATTTGCTTATCCAGCTGTCTACTATTATCTAACTTCGTTTATACCCACGTCTGTATTGCACAACTCCCTCTTATGAAAAAATCAAAGGCAAGTCACTTGACTTTGAAGGAAATAACTCCACTGTTCCTGAAGGAACTGGTAGGAAACGTCAGGAATATTGTTGTGTATGCAAAGTATGCATATATCTTGGGTTATTTCTGTGGATGAGTAGAAATAGCTTGAATGCATACTGTAATAATGATGACGCACGAATAAGAGTGCGCTCCTTTTCCTACAGTTTCAAACGTTACATTTCATAGTGGATTTTCTCCGACTGGCTAGTATGTGACGTGCTGGAACTGGATGCTTGTGAATGTATGTATCTAGTTAGTAGATCAATTATATGGAATTCTGTTTTCAAGAGCTGCTCTGCTTGTTCGTTCCCAACCATAATATATTTGGGTAAAAAAATTGATATTTTTTCTTTCCGTCTCCACTCTCACCTACTCCTCCATTAATCTTCGGTTTTCAGGGTTCGACGAATCACTTAAAACGCACATTGACGGCAGCTATAATGCTATAATGTACTCCTCGATATGATTTGGTATGCATATACATACGCATGCCTGCTAAAAACCCACTGAATGATAACATCCTCTATGGAACTTTTTTTCTCTAAAAAAATGAGCATCAACTTTTGTTGTTGGTTGTTAGGATTTGTGAACGATATGGGAGTGTAATGTTTACATGTTACGGATTTGGATATAAGTGTGTTGCACGATATGTTCAAAATATTCTATTTTTTAATGCAGGCTCACCTAATTCATGAGCAGCAAGCATGGAAGCATGAATCCGTGTGTGTGATATTTTGTAATGGTGTTCTGCATGTTGAAGGCGTGTGTACATCTGTTTAAATAGCACGGATCAACTGCATAACACACAAAGTTTGCATATTTTTTTCTTGGATTATTTCTTCTCCCCTTTCAAAACCATAACACTAACCATTTAGCTGTGAGACACAGAGTCTTGATGATGGTATGAAAAATTTAGATAGCTTAATCTACATCTTGATAGACATAAAAATTAATGTGTGTATATGAGCATTCGGAACGACCAACATTTTGTGTGCTCTGAGCACAAAGCTCCGGCTCCGTGTTTGGCATACTTCCCTCATCATATCATTCTGGGGAAAAGTCATAGTCGTAATTTTGAAGCTTAGAGGAAAACATTAGTGCAAAAACTAGCTTGAAAGTGTATATAAAACCGAGTACGTACATTCATTCAATGGAAATAGTTTGGGAGTATTATTCATTAGAGTGTAAACTTTGATGGTAATATCCAAAAGAAAAGCAAAGAAATAAGTTTTCCAAGTTTCTCTCTTTCAAGTGAGAGCAAATGCCACCAGCTTTTCAGACAGTTTACCAAACTGTGTCTTGTTTGATGACTAGTGAACACTTTGCTACTGACTGTTGATGCTAGTCTCCTCTGTGTATCAAAAAAGGAGCATACAGTAAATACACATATTCATCCATGTCATGCAGTTGTAGTGCTTCTGTGATTACGCTCTATAAACTTTTTGTCTTTTATATCTCTCTCAGACAAAAGTATACCACACTAATACGGTTTGTTTGGCACCACACCACCAAAGGAAAAAGCTTTTGTAGGCGTCCTCCACGCTGCTGTTGAATAACAACTTTTGATCTCCAACTTTAAAACAATTTTTTGCCTTGTTGACTTTTAGCCTATCGTTTTTTGATAAGATGTACTTAAGAAGGTTCATTTTCTCTTGTGATAATGACTAGTCGCTACGAACTCAAACTTTGATAGTTGAGTTGACGATGATCATTGATCAAAAGGCTTTGTAGGGTAAACGTTCCTCGTGTTTATGGTCTCCCACACACGTACTCACTCAACTCACACGCAAACACGGCTGTGAATAAAAAGCATCACATGGCATTAGCACAAATAGACTTTGTCTGGCATTGTATGTGGCCTATTGTCTTGCTCGTTGGCTTGTTCAATTTAATAGGGAAGAGAGGAGAAGAGGACATGCTAAATACTAATCACATCACATCACAATCAGCCATATGCACACTTTATGTACCTAACCAAGTTAAAACATGGCTATCGCATTAACTGATCATGATTATGGGAGTAGGAGCAAAATTATTGACCAGTTGTTGTTTGTTATTGAGCATTGATTATTTTTTCATATTTGGTTACGTGATTTGATGGCAACTCTGGCTTGACAGAGATTGCTCATGTTCTGAGGAACGTCGTTTCACGTTAGTTAAGGCATATCGCACCATACTCACAATGTGAAATGAAGTAAAACAATGACAACTAATAAGTTTGATGGTATCATCATCGTCGTTTTTTCTAAATGAAATAGCCCTACGTGGTAACGCTACGCTATTTAAGCTGTGTTGGTTTGGTACTCGTGCGGATTTTGGAATTATTGTAAATATCCTACTGCTGTTTTAGTATTCATTAAGTACCGAATTAGGCATATCTTCATTTATTTAGCCCACAATGCAATAATGGTATAGGTTTCCGATTGTTTTTGTATTCTAAATTTCTAACAATTCATATTCTTCTTCTTCTGGTGACCATCTTGGGCTGGGGTTAGGTTAGCTGAGCACGAACTCAAGAATAAAAGTTCGAAAGACAAAAAAAGAAGAAGACTTCAACATTGACTTGTCTCATTTCTGTGTGTACATAAAGTTTAAATGGTAAATATTGTAATCAGCATCTCTCAGCAAGTCGGTGCGCATTGTTAAATGGGGATTGGAGGAAAACACATTAGTTACAAATAGTTTTTGTGAGCTTGGCTTTGGCTTTTGTGAGAATCGCATTAAAATAGCAGATGTCTTCAATTGAGAAGTTGGATTGATGAAGACAATAGAAGGAGAAGATGACTTTGCAAGATGCAAATTCAAACCAGTCATACACAATTTACCTCCCTCGGCCTACCATGATTTTTCTTTGACTCCTTTTCAGTGAGAAGTACAATACTAAGAGAGAACAATATTTTTTGTGGGGTTGAGTGGCATATTATAACAACCATACATGTTGTGGATTGGATTTTGGATGTATATTATATACACACTGCGGATATTTACTAAAAGCATCATCATCATATTATAGGAGATTGCTTTCAACGAAAGAAAAGCGAAGCCGACCAGGTAATTCACTTTGAGTTGTAACTCAGTTTTGTTGTTAGTTGGTGGTGTGGTGTATGCATATAATGTTGTAGTTCTTTGATTGCATTGCAACAACGATGGGGTTTATGAACACCATTATTTGAAAGGTAGTTGAATATATATGGGACTACAATAAAAGTGAAATTGAGCCTGATGCCTGAGTAAGTAAAAGGTTGTTGATGTGATGTGATGATGCCGTTTCGTTTCGGAATATTGATGACTATCGTAAATGATGTTAATTTCGTGCCGTGTCCGTCGTATTTCGGGCTTCGTTCCAGCCAAAAGGAGGAAGCTTGGTGGTGTGGTGAGCGTCGAGGAAGGAACGATGTGATGTTGCAGATGTGGAAATGAGTTGTTTATTGAGCTACAAACCATAATGTGTAACTTTTCTCCTTCGTGGCAAAAACATGGGAGGACTATATACGCTGTTTTCGGTCGCGATAATGGGTCGGATGTGGCTTTTCACCCTTTTTATTACGTGGCTTTGAGTGTACCACTATACCATGGTCGTTTCGTTTCGATAAAAAGGAGATTCATTGGGTTTCCTTCAGTTTTTGAGGGCGATCATCACATTTGTTTTACATGATTTGTTGACGGGATGAACAAACCAACGTTAGGCAGGATTGAAAAAGATGTTTTAAGCCAATTCACTTCGTTTGTGACAGAGTTGACTTTTACTTGCAATCATTGTGGGTGGCTTATCATTGCCTCAAGAATAAAAATACATGGAATTCTATGTGTCAGTTAGTACAACAAGTAAAATACTGCAAGTAAGTATAACATAATTTACGTGTTTGAAGAAAAAGGAGTTCTGGCGAATTAGAAAAGTACCTAAACAACCGACCGGCGTGCCAGCAAAAGTCTTCAGGGATTATTTCCGTTAGCATACATATACACAGCTCATGCCTGCATGCATGCCTACCAGTTTCAAGATTCCACTTTACAGCGACCCGATGTAATGCTGTAAGTTATATCTCGCTGTTTTATCTGTTTAGCAGTGTAAATTGAGATGCGGCTCCCTTTGTTCTTCTGGAATGAAACTCGTCTCTATTACCATTATCATCGTCTGCATCATTCGGTCTTCTCCTCTTTGCTATTATTTTACACGAAACAAGAAATGGATGATGTAATAAGGTTGCATACACACACATACCAGATCAAACCACTTGGATGACCACTTTCTCATGTACGAATTAAATTATCCTTTGAAGTTGGTCGGACGTGGCATTAGGCAATGCCTGTGGTTTAGTTTCCAAAAAAAACTAATTGGGAATTGCATGCTGAAGATTTAGGAAAGGATGACATGCAATGTGAGCAAGATATGAAATATGCTAATTTTTTAATTTGCTAGAAAAACAAAATGAAAACTGATAACTACATATTATCCACACGTTCAATCTTGCTGGAAAAAAATCTACCTGCATTCCACTGGCATAATGCTGTGGTTAGGTATGACAATAATGTCAAATGTGACAGGTCTATGTGTGTAATAATATGCAGAAGCGTTATTTGGTAATCTGAATGAAGAAACCTATTGTTTGTCGTTGCTCCATGCATCTTTAACTGGTATCTTGGTCTGTCCTAACTATGCGTGTCGTTTCAGATTAATTTAGAAACGTTATTAATCGGTAGTCATTTATCCTAAATTAACCCGGGTTGATGTAACATTGGCATAATTATCACAAAGAAAATTAAAGGATCTAATTTAGAATTATATTAATGAATTGCAACAATATCTTCCCAGGGGCGCAGTGACATGACATTATAAAAACTATTGACATAACACAATGCAAGGTATAACACATGCCATCATTTTCGAAAGATGAGCTCGAGTTGCACTCTCATATTTTCCAGTACTTACTACTTCACCATGTTATATGCATCATCGTATTATTATACTCTCTCATCCATCCACACTTTGCCTTGGATTCTGTTCCCAACTCGTTTTCTTCTCCTCTCTCTTAAATGTTGGCAAGTGTTGAAGGAAACTCAAGTAAATCAGAGTGAATTGAATCTGTTTAAAAAACGCTTTTGACACTTCATTGCCCCTCTTGAGAGTCTGCAAAGCAAAAGCCAATGGATAAAGTGCATAAAGCTTTTTTTATGCTCGAGGAAAAAAGAAATTAGCCCTTTCTTGCATTCTCTTCATGCTACGTTCCATGAATCCTTTTCTCTCACTTTGCTCTGCACTCTGCTCTCCTCTAAACCCCTCTCCACTCCACCCGACTCCATGAATTCGGAGAAGCAGTAACAATCTGTCTCTTTCCGAGAACGTCATGAGCAAATATATAACATATTACAGGAAGAGGGAAGCAAAAGTAGAAGCAGAGAAACGGGTCTCGCTACTCTTTCTTGCCTCGCCTTTCTTTAGAAATGTGTATGTTCACTCAAGCCTCCACAAAAACAACAGTGGCTCGAGAGCAAGAGAGTGATATACTAACTCTTTACTTGACTTTGGCACATTCCCTTTTCTAATTTACTTTGAACTTTTACACACAAGAAAGGATGAATTAGTAGATTGACTCAGAGCTGAGCTCAGCAATGCAATCGTGTGACTGACTTGAGGTTGAGGTTATACTTCTTCATCCTTCAAATGTTGGAAACTATGAATCTTTATTTTATGCTACTTGACAAACTTTTCATAGTAATATTGATGTCCTCCATTATATTATTATTTAACAGATTGTTGAATCCTTATGCAATGCTATTTCTCTTATATAATAATACACAGTCTCCTTCCATCTCTGACATTTCATTCAGGCAGTCAGCAGAGCATTATAATAAAGCCTCTGAAACTTTCTTTCTCTTTTCCATGTTGACTCATTATACCAGCTATAAAAAGTGATGATGGTAATGACAAAGAAAAGTTTGTATTTCAAACTGTTGAGTGGATTAAGACCATTTTGAGTTGAGAGACTGAGAATACACAATGAGGACACTTATTTGTCCATGATGATAATGATAAAAAATGTTGTATAAGCTGAGCCGCAGTGAAAAATGATAATACCTATAATAATCTCTGTAAGAGGAGAAGATAGAACACACAGTCTGAAAACTACTACTTTGTCTGCTTTATGAGCATGGAAAATATTTTTAAAGTGGGATGAAAAATGTGGACACAAAAATGACGACATGCATTTTGTGTATAATACAGCGACTCAAGCTCTTCTTCTCATGGAAGCGCAGCAATGATGTAAGTTTTTTTGTGTGTCTATTTTTCTTGTGCCCATTCAAGTACCGGTAATAAGACTACTAATGATATTTATGCATAATACATTTACACACAAGAAAACGCGTTAATGCTAATAAGCATAGAATTACAGAACCATTTGTCATTTGAAAACGCAATTCAGCATGAATAATCTACTAGTAAACTAATGTATTAGTGTTGTGTTGGAGAGAAATGTTGAAAGCAATAAAACGTCAGGGTTGCTTGCAACTTTAAACGATGGAGTGAGTACGACCAAAGAAACAATTTTTTTCTTTCTCCTTTTTCCTCCTTCACTCACTCAAACGGATTATCCACGGTGGTAGTCCTAATAATGCGCTGAGTAAAAAAGAAGAAGGAGTTTATACGATTGCAAGCAGCACATAACATGGTTTCAAACTATATTATTTGAGTCGTATGTAAGTAAGCAAAGCATTCGGAATAATAAATGATGTGCTCTTTTCCGACTAGACTGAGTCAAGTATTTTGAAAATTTTAGCTAGTCTCATTACGTCCCAGCACTAACTTTACTGCCAAAATCCCAGCAGCAGTGTTGAACTTACCACCACACAATTTGGCTTTTATCTCGGAAGAATAAATTGTTGTTGTGTACAAATCAAGTAGTTGCATGCCTTTTATCTCTTGGGTTAAATTGTGAAAAGTTTTCCATGTAAAACTTGTTGTCATCGGATGTAAACTTTGAAATGTTAATAATCAGGCTGAGGCACACACAGGAATTTCTTTTCCTGATGATGTTAGCTGTGACTGCGACTTACGAATGATTTGATCTGATAAGAAAAAGTTGCAGTAGCTCTTCTTCTGATGATGAAATGAAAATGCTTTGGAAAATCCACTGCGCTTCTTCCTTCTGCTTTTAATCAGAAAACGGTGCTCGTCAACCAACTCCTTTTTGGATGATGATATGATACGAGACAAGACAAGACATTCAACATACATTATTCTGCCTTTGTGTGCATACTTTATCTTTTATCATTATTACTATGATTCCATTCCACACCGTTGTTCTGTTGCCCCTGCTGCTCATCTCATCGAATTTAACATTCAATTGTTGAGCTCGAGCATCGTCTTGGCTTGCTCGATTATGCCTTGTATTGGGTTGGAATAATGGGATTTGAAGTGAAGTGGGCGTCACATCAACAGAAGACACATTAAACCTCCCTAATGGATTGGTGTGCAGCATGTCTTCTGGCTTGACATGCCGCACTTTCAACAAAGTTGACAATGATCCTTTAGCAGGCTAGCTCTCTGAAAGCTTGGCTTTAGGTGTGCTTGTGTTGCTTCTAGCTGGCACAAACTAATGTAATGTCAGCCTTTCAATTCAGGCAATGAAGACAAAATGGTTGTGTGATTATGTCTTTGAAGTACTCTTTACTGGGACACAAGGAGTAGTTGAGATTTACTAGGACCTTGAGCTATAAGTTTACAACGTTGTGCGACACAAACACATGTACTGTACTTACGTAGCTAATACATAATACCTTTGTACTTATGACTTATGCTTACATGTGAGCAAAGAAATAGATTGTATATAGGATGCTTGCTTCTAAAACGAAAGTACTTCTTATCCTGCAAAGGACACTTTTTACTTAGCACTCTTCTCGGAAGTCCCTGTTCTAACAAGGTAGAAAAACTGATTGAAGCTGTCCTTTTTGGCCCTGTAGTTCATGCTAAGGAGACAGCTATCTTTACAGTCTATGCATATATGACTGTTGCACTTAAAACCTTTTTTTTTGTTTTGTAATAGTTTTTAGGAGTTTGCTATAACGTAGGTTCATATGGAAAATGCAATGCACGTACTTATAAAGGTTCAATTGACTTGACTAAAAATGGACATAATTAATGAGCAAACTTGGACAAAGTATAAAAAAAAATGATGAATATTATCCTCAGTCTTCACGAGAACATTGTACTCAAGGTTGTTCTTTTTGGTTTTTTTACAGAAACTTAAATGAGAACGCGTTCGGACGAATATATTAATTGATCTTGATTGCACCAGGAGCAAGCTTTCATCAGATGAAAGTGCGGATCTTTATTGGAGAAGAAGGACATGCTTCCCACAGGATAATTGTGTTTTGAAACAGTAACACATTCTCTCGTAGAGATAAAACAACGGCAGAGATGTTACAATGTGTGGAAAACGTTAAAAACACTTTATATTCAGAATGTGATCCTCAACTCATTTGACGTATGCACAAGTGCATTAACACTTACCCGTGACATAAGTTAAAGTAGGATCCACTGTTTTTGCCTGCAACGCCTCGGCTTCTTTATCAACGAAGAGATTCTCGCACTCAAGATATCCACAGCTTCATTGGGGGATGACCGACAGGCAAGACGCCATGTAAATGGGACTTGCCAATGAATGAGGTCGGTGGTTCTGAGAGCGGCACAGGCCTAAGGGCCATAAAGTCGAGCCGCAGTTCAGATGCCAACTTTGAGTACGACGACAGTGAATGGGATGTCGGAATTGGAAATCTCATCATAGATCTAGACGCAGATATTGAAAAGAATAACGAGGCAAACCGTAATAATAATAATAGTAGCAGTAGTAACTTATCAACGTCGGGAACTGGAGCCCTACCAGGTCCCGGATCAACTTCAACAACTCCTTCTCCAAACGCTAGTAACAGTAACTTATCAGGCTCCTCCTCAAACACAGGATCAAGTAATCCGCAAATGCATATCACACTCTCATCCTCAGGGAACAACAGCAGCAACAATAGCAACTCCGGGAGTGGTAACAACAAGGGCAGTAAAGCAGGGAGTGGCGGAAGCTCAAACTTATCAAAGGGCTCGACCACCAACACCACCAGCTCTTCTTCTTCATCAGCAGACCTTGCCAGCGTCATGGAACACTCTTCCATCGTCGACAAGGGTCTCAAGATGAAGATTAAACGGACCAAGACTGGGGCAAAAAGTGATGCAAAGCATGAAATTGTGAAAAATGACGTGGTTGGCTCCTCAAATGGAACCTCTGTCGGAGGTTCTTCAGGTGGTGGTGGTAGTGGCTACAATAAATCATTACCCGACTCCCTTTCCACAAAAAATTCCCATTCCTCCCACAAAGACAAAGATAAGCTTCTCATAAAGGATGGGCTCCTCCACGATAACTCACTAGATAGTAGCAGTATTAACAATGCTACCTCTGGTAAACAAGTAGTAGATAACTCGGTGGAACATGGGGGCAAAGTGAAAACTCCGAGGAAGGGGTCAACAAAAGAGAAAAAAGTGAAAAATAGTGGTAGTGCAGTAGGGAACAGTGGCAATGGTAAAAAGGATGATAAAAACGCAGATTCCAAAAGTTTGTCAAATAGCAGCAGCAGTGGCAACAACACCAGTTCTTCCGGATCCTCTGGGACTCATGCCAAAGACAGTAAAGAGTTTTTCAGCACAACCGTGAATCTGAATGTGCCCAATGTGATTCCAAACTCAAGTTCTTCGGCTTTTGTGAAAGCGACAGCAACGATCAAGGTACCGACAGCGCCTTCCAGCAGCGCTGCTTCTGTACTTTCTTCCAGTGGCTCAGGCTTACATAATGTTCATACTTCCGGAGACTCTTCATCATCATCATCATCATCTAGTTCAAATAGTAGGGCTCAGAACCTGTCAACGACCAACAACTCGGCGAATAACAGTAACAACACTCCTTGGGGTACTGTGTCACCGACAAAAGGAGCTGACAAGGGACGCCTTTCACCTTCCGTTGCTAATTTAAGTAATGCGTCGGATAAAACGCAAGGAAACTCATATAATAAGAAAGCCAGAACTTTCACCGCGGCCGATAAGGTATGCCTTTTCACTTTATACAAATTACCACACTTTATTATATTACCGCCGTAGTCACTCTCCTTAATTTAATTCATGAGCAACATCCTTTCAAACCATACCCCATATACGAACCTCCCAAGATGCAAAATCTGTAATACCATACGTATATATGCTTTATGTATATAACTTATATACGTACAAATGCAAATGCATGAGCTCACCTTTTGTGAGCAAAGAAATGTACATAATATATGCTCAGGAGCGAGATAAGACCGATCATCATATTACTAAACTTCATTAAATTTTATCAGTAATAAAAACATCACTTTAGTCACTTTTTCAACACAACCAGATCAGAACATTTGTGACTTCTAGGAGTTGAATAAATAGATCAAGATGGTGTAGAATGCAGAATACAGATGTACCGACGATGAGTTAATGGCTGTAACTTGAAACCAAAATCCTCACAACCATTGAATCTTTATGAAATGAAGGGACAACCGACAATGCATTACGTCACCATCATTTACATTTGCATTTTTCAGTTTCAAAAACGTTATTGGAATAATATACGGATGATTATATACAGAAAAATATGAGCATTTCGTTCAGTCATCATTTGTGTATCAATCTCAACAAACGAGAGAAGCAAGACTCGCTCTCCTCTCAAAGCACATGCACTTTTGTATTCTTTCCGATTTCCCTATCCGATCGGCATCTGTATTTTTGTTGGTTTGTTCTGATCTGTACATTTTATCAGGTTGACTGTTAGTTGTTATCGGTTCGTCATTTAATTGATAATGAAACGAAGGAGGAGGAAGGGTAAAGCACAAAAGCCGAAAGTGGCTGTAAAAACAGTTATGACTGAATCAAAACATGATGAAAGGGAGTGCATCAAATGCGATTTGGAGTGCATTTCCGATACAGATTTTGCAGTGGAAGAAGAGAGTGTTCAGGTTAAAGCTGTTAGTTCAAGCTCCAGTCCCCGAACTGCTGTAAAGTTGACGTCTTGTATTTATATTAAAATAGATTGTAGATTGAAGTTAGCAGGTGTTAATTAACACGTTGTTTTGGGTGGATTTTGATTTTGAAATAATTGTTTTGATTTTTAGTCGGGAGCTGTCCAAGATGATAACTCTACGGGTGCCCTTGGAGGATTAACTGGAGGTTCGAGTACGTCATATCGTAATCATGGAGCGCTTAGTATTAACTCCGCAACTGATCTCAGTACTAGCTCATCAAGTTTACTTCAAGGTAAAAGGATATTATTTAAAACTTGTCTGATTTGTACACATTAGAAAGGAGTTGTCTTTAATAATATATTGGATGTTATTTTTGTGTAGGCGTGGCACCTTCACAGCCTGGGAGTAGCGGAGGTACACCTAAGGAGACTGGCAAAGGTGGCCGCAACACCACCTCATCATCATCCTCTTCCATGGCTTCCACAACGCAAGATGTTTGTGTGGGCACAAGTGTAGGAACCATCACTGAGCCTGACTGCCTGGGTCCCTGTGAACCAGGAACTTCAGTGACTCTGGAGGGAATAGTCTGGCATGAAACAGAAAGTGGTAAGGAACAACAACAACAACAACATGCTTTGTTTGTTATTTGCTAGCGGAAGTCGTTAGCTCATGACTTAAGAAGAAGGGAAACTTGTGGTTTTGAGAAAATACTTAATTGGACTGTATAAATTTTGTTTTTGTAGGTGTGCTAGTCGTGAATGTAACTTGGAGGGGGAAAACATACGTTGGCACTTTGATAGACTGTACAAAGAATGACTGGGCGCCCCCACGTTTCTGTGATTCACCCACAAGTGATTTAGAAATGAGAACTCCGAAGAATCGAGGGAAAAGGGGTAGAGCACAAACTGCAACTCCAGTTAATGAGCCAGTAGTAGCGGATACACGATCAGCAAATGCAAAATTAAGGAATGGGGCAAAGGGCAGACGTGGAAGCAATACGGCCACGGCGTTTGTGGCCCCTGCGAGTCCAGTGAAACCCGATACCTGGCCAAAGCGAAAGACAAGAGGTAGTGAGAATGAAAGTCAGGAAGATTGTAATCCAAAGAACGCAAAGAGACCGAAAGTGTCTAAGGATGGTGATCGCAAAGAACGTCGCTCCAACAGCCCTGCTGCTGACAACGAGAAATCAGGCCCATCTTCCCCTCAACTGATTGAATGCCCTGAACCTAACTGTTCCAAGAAATATAAACACATCAATGGACTGAGATATCATCAATCTCACGCGCACTCTAATAATTTCGTCGCTGCAGAAGACTCAGATTCTAACATGTCCACTGCCAGTAACACTAACGCATCAGCACCTGCAGATCCAGTCACCTCGGGAAATGTAGATGTGGCTTCAGAGCCCATGGAAGTGGATGGGAGTCCTGATGTTAAAGATAGTACTGCAATTATTAACGCAAATTCTTCAGCCCCCAACTCAAATACAGATGAGAACTCCTTATCATCTGCGCCGCCAACACCCGGAAAAAAGTCAAGCACTACTACACCACCCGCAACATCGAAAGTGGTGGATGACAAAGTTTATGATTTGTCAATGGATAGTGATTTAAATCCCAGCAAAGACCTTAACTCTCAAACTCAAGATAACCCAGAGTCATACAAGTCTATTAAGGCCAATGTTGCTAAATCAATAGCTCAAGCGAAAGAATCCAGCAATGCAACGAGTGATCAGGACTCAAAGCTTGTTCCAGAGAATCTGAGTAAGGATTCTGTTTCTACACCGTCAACTCCTTCAACGACAACGACGCCTCCAACTCCAGCTCCAATCACGCCAAGAAATACTATTCTAACTGTACCCGTTGTGCCATACATGTCCTTACAAAGTAGGAACATGGTGCATGGACACGTTGTGAATGTGCCTCGTGTTGACTCAAGTCTCAATTCACGTGAATCAGAGAATAACTCTCTGAAAAATTCAGGGAACCAGCCCATTCCCGCATCAAAGGGTGCGCCTTGGCAGCCACATGCTCATTCTCAATCTCAGCCTGGGCTTTCTGGTCATGGTTCTCATGTGATGAACACTTCACCAACTCAAAGCAGCATAACCGTTCCCCTCAATATCCCATCCCATCCCATGAATATTCCAGAAAAGTTGGGAGGTGGTAGCAAAGATAAGGATAAGAATAACGCAGATCAGGCTCCTTCGAAAAAGAATAAACACAAAAAGAAAAGTAAAGATAAGGACAAGGATCGGGACGGCAGGTCAAAAGGGGGAGACAAAGATAAGCACGAAAGCAACAGCAAGAGTCACAACGTATCATTATCAGGCGCTTCAGATTACAGTAGATCTTCCGGTCTTTTTCATAACTCGAACATGGGCTCAGACTCTACAGGCAGCAGGTCAAAAGATATGAATAGTGATGATAATGAAGGATCAAGAAAGAATTCCACCGAGAACCGAGATGATCCTCAAAGTCCAGCGTATTCTGACATCTCAGATGCTAACGATTCTGGCCCTGATGCAGAGTTAAATGTTGGAAGTGCAATTAAAGATAATTGTAAGGGTTTAGTCACCACAACGGACATAAAGAAAGACCCCATTGCTGGTGTTCCATTAGCAACGGGAGGGCCACCTTTATCATTTTTCAATCATGGTTTTTATTCGCCTTACCTTGATACACCAAGCAATGCTCCAAATGCTGCCTCACGTCAACCCAAAGATGGTCCTCCTCCAATGGAAGACCCTGAGAAAACTACTCGCCCTGTTGCCCCAAAACACCCCAACCTTCCCCCAAACTCTCAACCACCTCCAAATGCCGTTGTTGGAAATGAGGAAGCGAGAAGATCTCCGAAAATGGATTTCCATTCGAAATATCCCTTCCCTAACTACTTTTCCTATCCTTACTCTGGCTACCACAATCCCTATGAACATCCATCCTATGGAAATGCAAATTTGGTATCTGATAACTCATTTAATACGGGTGGTCCCGGAAGAGGAGGTCCATTTCCTAGTATGGAGGAGCGAGAGCAGCGAGACAAAGAAAGTGGTGGGTTAACTGGTGGTGATTTAAGGCTAGGTAATCAGTCAAAAAACAGCAAGCCTGTTGTTGAAAAAGATGAGGGCCCTGGAAGTGTACAAATTAAGCAAGAACCAGTTGAAAGGGAAGAAAGAAGAGGAAAAGAAAGGTCACAACAGTCATCATCCCATCCTATTAACATGGTTGAAGATAAGAACATTGAGATCAAATCTGAATTCGGGTCAGATCACGTAGAACCCACTAAGTTGATGCCACCGTACATGTCAAATAGCAGCAGCAAACATATGTCTAAAGAGCATAAGCGAGAGCGCGAGCGTGAGGAAAGGGACAGCAGAGATAGACATGATCGACGACATGACTCCAACAAGGAAGATAAGTCTGACAACATCAAGTCTGGGCGCAACTCTTCCTCTAACAACAGTGAGAAAAATAAGGGAGGCTCTGAAGAGTCAGAACCCAAAGAGAGAAAAGATGAAGGTTCAAAACCAACAATGGAAACGACAGGTCCACCCCCGCCACCCACTGCCAGTGCTTACTATTTACCACAAAGCTATTTGCCTGGTAACCCATTTGGATTACCTTTCGACCCTAGCCATCCCTTGTACAGAAACGTAATAGTACCTGGTCAATATCCAGTTAACCCTTACATGCATCCCCACGGGTCAATGCCACGCTTCCCTTCCGCCGGAGGCCCGAGTCCACTTCCTGAGGATTTATCTCGACCCAATCCTGCAGGACCAGGAAATCCATCAAAAGCTCTAGACCTCCTACAACATCACGCAGCCCAATACTACAGCGCTCACAAAATCCACGAGCTCCAAGAGCGAGCTCTGAAATCTCCTAGTCCACAAGTGGCAGCTAATCAGCGTGATCGAGATGGTGGGCCCGGTGGACCTGGCTCTAACCTAACACCCACTCCATCTTCTCCAGGTGGACATCCATTAAGTGGTCCTGGTGTCAATCATCCAATCGGGGGACGAAGTAGCGTCGGGAGTACAAGTGTTAATAGTGCAATGCCCAAACCAGCAGATCTTTCCAAAGATGCGAAGCCTATAATCGGACCAGGTGGAACTATTCTGCCTGGTGGACCAAACAGTGATAATGTGAGAACTCCTCCCCCAACGCAGCATCACGTTCATAGTCACACACACCATCACACTCATGTTGGAATCGGATATCCCATCATTCCGACTGTGCCACCGCAATACTCTCCTCACTATGGAGGTAATACAAAGGAAAGCAATCGAACTTTCACAAGATCCTAGAATTGGATTAATGTGAGCTAATTTTGCTGTACCTTTTGTGTACTTCCAGTGTTGGCAACGCCTCCAGCAGCACCTTCCGTGATCCCTCCATTCCCATCACAGAAGCCAAACTAACCAAGTGCAACGCGTCGTCGCAACGCTCCGCGACGTGACATATGAACAGTTCGCGACTCACGACAAAACGTCACGACTCACACAACAACGCGACTCCGACTACTCGAGCAAATAATAATTAATTATTATTAATCTGATGATGAAAATTGATTTCATTTTTCAAGTGATGTACAAACAAACAAAAAGGATTTATAGTTTTAAGGATTCCGACTGACGAGATGTAAAAAATGGTATAATATCAAAAAAATGAGAATGAATGTTTGGTGATGACCAGATTAGAATGGATCTGTGTGTATAAAATGTATTAAATTCCGAGAGTTCGTTCGTAACGTAAAACATAATCTATAACGTGTACTATTCTGACTGGAGGAACTAATTCAGATTTATGAAAAAAAGAAGAAAGTTTAAAAGAAATTGTGCAGAAGGAAAATGTGTAGTCGACTATTAGCAATTATCATGTGAGCATAAACATTGTTATTATGTAAATTATACTCGCCAACCAATATATAACAGCTCTATATATTATACTACTAGTGGTGATGTTCGGGTAGTGAGTGTTAGTCAAGATTAAATTTGACCGATTATGTGAAAGCAATGAAATTCGCAAGTTCAGCAACAGAAATTCATGTAAATTAAATTAAACTTCATCATATAAAAAAGTATAATCATAGCTCAGCCGTAGATAGTGCATTATTATACCAGTTCAGGGAGAGGTTGAGGATGATTATTACGATGGTCACCTCCCAGCGCTTATTATATTAAAGATTTGTATCATTAGGTCCTTTAACCGTATTACGCGAAAAAGTACTCAACGAAGCCGAGCTCTTAGATGATGAGAGGGAGTTCAATTCGGCTTTTCATTCATTTTATATGTACTTTGTTCACCTGTTGTTGTTAGTCATTATTTAATTGAATTTTTATATATTGCATCGTATATTATTAAAATATATGAAACCACAATATTGAGAAAAAATAAACTTCAGATTATGATTACTTCATGACTCGAACCCCACTCTTTCAAGGCCCTATTATTTTCATAACGTATGCTTATAACATGGCACCGTCAAAACTACTGCGATAAGATAAACAACATCAGTTTTTTGTACCTGACATGTGTTACTTGGTTTTTAATGGAAATTTTGTGACATTTATTTGCATAACTAATTCTGAGCATATTAAAGACATTTTCGTTAAATATAGCATGTTAAAAATGAATAATAAATTGAAGCGATGACACAACCAAAATTTTGGATGCGTTGGAACCAACTATGCGCTTCCGCTACAAAGTGACTTGTAAGTGGCTTGTACATATACCTACTTTCACCGCCAGTTTGATAAAGCCAGCTTTACGCTTTCTCTAGGGCATAAGAACAGCTCATAATCATCAAACAATTTATCAATTGAATCCTGCCAGGGATTGTAGCTTTAAAAATTAAAGTCTTTCGGAATTACCTATCGAATGACTTCATGAAAGAAACGAAGTCGTTTTACGAGAAGCGTAAGAAACATGTATTCGCTTTCTTCATGCATGCAGAAATTGTAGACACGAATGTGTGTGGCCCAGAACTAGGTATTTTATACACATCTCATATTCCCCAACACAAGAGGCGCTGTCATTACCAAAACATTTACCATTTCAACGCAGAAGTATCGGAGAAATCTGGAGCATAACATATACTACAAATATTATGTTGTAAATGGACAGAAGAAAGTGCGTTCCAATATTTCACAATTAATAAAAACAAGTCCGTTTTGCAACTTGTAAATCACCATAATTATCTGGTCGGCCATTTATACTCTAACACATGAGAATTTAATTTCATTAAAAACATGAAAAGAACGAAAATTTTAACTTAACACGTTCTGTAAATCTGCGCATTACTCACAATGCAAATTAAGTTGCAAAGACTACCTACTGGTACAGATTAATTTGTTTGCAACCGCACAATATTTTTAGTGCCGCATGATGATGTCATAGTGCTTCAAGATTCATAAAATCATAAAACTGTATATTATGTAAAATTGCAAGGTACGACAAGCAAACCCTTTAACTCATGCAGTTTGAGTGTAAAAATATGTAATTGAAACTATGTGCTTTATACAGACACTTTGCTACCCAAAGAAATCCTAAACAAACACTCTAAACAAAATGGACGGTGAGAATGATGGCAACAACGACAGAAACTTACCACCAGAGGAAGATGTGCGTTAAAAATTGCAATAACCAAAATGGTTTTTGAATAAATGTTGCTGGAATACGTGCTGCACAATATTTAAATACAAACGTCTGAAAAATTTCTCAAATTATTACAGGGAGCCATTCGACGGAACCAGGTGCTAATTTTTGGGGTGGTGTTACTCGGAATTCTCGCAATCTGCTTAGCTGTGTCAATGCCAAGTGATTTGGAGTTCAATGATTCTGAGCTCCCAACAAGTGGAACCCCAATGAATCCTGAAGCCGGCGACAGGACATCATTACCATCAGACGACCCTTCATCAAAGCGAAACCAAACTAATTCAACAAGCAGGAAAAAGTCACTGAAAAATCAAGAAGTTTCAGTTGAAGTCAAACTTTTGAGAGACATGGCAATCCAGAAGAAGATTCAAGAATACGACAGTAGCAATAGTGGTCAAGGGGAAGTTGATTTACAGGAGGAGGATGTATCACTATCAAAAGAGCAGTTGGAACTCAAAAAGGTGGACAACATTGTCGAGACATTTATAAGCTCAGAAGATTTTGAGGACTTTCTCCTCGACATTGAGATTCATGATGCCGTGAAGAAATTACGAGAGCAAAAAGGCTACAAGAAAAAGTCAACAACTCTATTTGACGAGCTGTTCAAGCGAGCTGAGAAGGAATTTATTGGCGAAGACGAAGAAGAGCTGAGACTTATCAAACAGGTTGGGGAGAAATTGGAAAAACGTGCTTGGGATGTTATAAACGAGCGCAGAAAAACCAGAGGAAAGGATCTGACTGAACCGGACGAATTAATTGCTAATGAATTGCTAAAACATTATGCATCAAGTGGTGATGCAGATGAGGCTGATGAAGAGGAATTGGTGGAAGATGTGAAAAAGACGGAGCTCTAATTTAAAATGCAATGCGTTCTTGATCATTCTAGTTATTATCTAGTTATTATTAATAGAAAGTTATTGTTCAAGTTCTCCATCCATTTATACCGTGTCACCTCATGAACTAACTTAATATAGTTTCATGATTGAAAAAAGTATTATTGTGATCCAATGGTCTCATATTAGGACAGTTTTACCTTGTTGACTAACTGCATACCCTTGCTCATCCTTTCAGTTCCTTAGTCGGGATTGAGATCAATAATAATTTTATCCTAGAGTTAAAAATCCTATAATATGCATTTTTAAAGCACTGTTGTTTCTTGTAGAACTTTAAGTAAAAGTCAGACTTTAATATTCAATAACATAACACATGAAATT